>JAGKRY010000064.1:0-112263 GCA_020002325.1 Chrysosphaeria jannelii
GCTGCATACAGGTTATACTTGGGAATGTTTATTTCGTGGTGGAAAGCTCAGTTTGGGGCCTTGCAGAGGGATATTTCTGTCCGGTAGCCAGTCCGGCATCGTTTGAGCTTCGGGTTTTGTGTAGATGTAAAATAAATCAAAGTCAAAGTCAAAGTTGTTTTTTGAGCAAGAATGCATCCCAAACCTCGTAGAACTCCTGTGAATTACACTTACACCATACGCATTCAAGCCCTTAATATGTAACCAATTTTTTGCCGGGTCCGTCTTCTTCTTAAAAGGCAATATTCTTTACGATGAAATGACTTTCAACTTTTGACGCACAGCATCACCACTTTTCTTCATCCCTTGCTTCAATAATCCTTGCTGTTTTGTTTCTATTGTCTTTACGTTATTCATCCGCCTGTATTCTTTCCGCCTCCGTCTTTGCTTTGCTTTGACTGTTGTTTTCTTTTTTTCGACGTACATAGCCAATTGTCTCACTACCAAATGTTTTCTTTTTTTCTTGAAGTGGGCTTTATCAAAGTATCATACATAATTGACATGATATGTATGTAAATACAAAATACTAAATGAATGAGTCTTTTTCTTTGTTTGTGTAGTTTTGTAAAGAGTAAAAATCTCACCATTTTTATTTTTTGAAATTAACAGTATGCCCAATTATGCTCCAAACCGCTAGCTATAGTTTGCTAATGTATAGAAAAATATTATATTTGGTCTCCCAAATGGCGATACATAGAGGAGCCATGAGAGGTGTAGGGATGGCGGTGATAGTAGCAGTATCGACAGCACACGCTATTCCCGAAGCCGCCGAGAATAGAGTTGTCGATCGTCACTGGCTACCCTCCCCGCACTGGCCATTTCACGATCATACCCACACTCCACATCCAGGATCCATATGCTCGGAGCTAACAACGACAATACCGACTGTTATCATTGAGACTACTGAATCGGTGTACACAATTGCAATACCATGCGCTACACCAGCACCAGGAAACGTAAAAGTGGGACTAGATATACTCGGAATTGGTATTGGTGCAGGCCTAGACATTGGGAGTGATGGCATCGGCGTCGGTCTGGGCCTTGGCATTGGTGGTAATGATGGAGATGGCCTAGGTCTGGGGATTGGTCTTGGTATTGGCGTCGGTGCTGGCGATGATGGCATCGGAGTAGGTGTCGGTGCCGGCATTGGGGTAGGGGTCGGTGATGGAGAGGGGGGTGGAATAGGCGTTGGCATTGGTGCTGGTGTTGGGGATGGGGATAACAATGGCAATGGAAATGGCGTGGGAGTTGGTGTCGGTGTTGGCGTTGGAATAGGAGATGGTAACGGCCCCGGGGTTGGTGTAGGTGCTGGTGCCGGTGTGAGTGTAGGGGATGGAGGCATTGGCGCTGGTGCTGGTGTCGGCATCGGCTATGGCGATGGTGGGAGAGGAAAAAGTAGTCCGCCTATCATTTCACCGACCCCATCACCATCACGGTCATTTCGGTTTACAAACACATCGTCGGCGGCACCGACAACAAGAACACCCCAGACACCCGTATGTATGGACACACGCCTACAAACAACAAGATTTCTTGTGACACGGACAAGCATTTTTACGAAAACAATACCACAGCAATGTGGTCCAACAAGCCCTATCTCGCCCAGTTCATCGCCAGCCTCAACTTCTATTTCTTCTACCAGCCTTTCATCCTTGCCACCCAGCACTTCCATATCATCCGCCTCGATATCCTCTTTCAACCACACTAGTACTATGTCAACAGAAAGCACCTCTTCGAGTATATCCTTTTCACCAACCAGCCTGTCGAGCCTATCAACTATCACGAGCTCAACGCCATCCATATCTTCAAGTAGCTCAAGGATTTCGGCAACGCCTTCATTCCACAATAGCAGCTCTCCCATTATTGTTCCGTCCAAAAGCAAAATATCAAGCCTCTCATCATCAGCATCATCACTGAGCAGCTTTTTGTCTACATCCATGAGTTCTTCCAGGGAGAGCAGTTCATTGAGCCAGAGGCAAAATATCTCAGCTTCAACGCATTCTTCACTGTCGTCTTCAATGTCATCCATGAAATCGACTTCGTCCTCGTCCTCCACTATGTCTTCAGCATCTTCTATGTCTTTGACCTCATCTATTTCGCCATCAATATCATCCCCAGTATCATCCTCGCCATCGCCTTCTACATCTCCAGTGTCGTCTTCAACAATCAGTACACCTACCACATCTAGTGAATCTTCTACTAACCCATCAGCTACAAAACCCTCCTCCATATCCTCTTCCAAGACTTCTTCTCCTAGTTCGCTCACAAAAAGCACACTGGAACCATCTCCGCCTATATCATCAAAAAGCAAACTTCCGGAATCAAGCCCAAGGCCCTTGCCAAGCTCTTCAAGTCCATCATCTCCATTGATTTCTCCTCCGTCTAGCCCTACGGTGCTTCCTACCTTACCGCAATCTTCAGCTGCATCCGCCAAGCAGTCAAAAGACCCTTCACCTTCAGTCTCTGCACAATCGGCAGCGGCGACTCCCGATGAGCCCAATCCGAGTCCATCGAATAATATCCCTACTGATGCAAGCTCTCCCAATCCACAAGATGATCCATCTCCAGCGCCTGAAAAAACTCCCCATGATGAGCCAAGCCCATCAAATGATCCAGGACCAAACACAGAGCCACCAGCTAGCTCTCCCAGCGAAAGTGACCCTGGAGATGCTCCTAGTGACAGTAGCTCATCATCAAATTCAGGAGGAAATAGCAGTGGTTCTAGTTCTGGTTCTAGCTCTGGCTCTAATCCTGATTCCAACTCTAGCCCAGATTCTAGCTCTAGCTCGGATTCAAGCTCGGGATCTAGTTCTGGATCTAGCGGAGGTGGCAGTGGTGGTGGCCCTGCCACATTGTCCAAACTTGCGTCCCTTGACGATGCACTTATTTTTGCTGGATGCGCCAATTTCCTAAACTTTTTGAAATCGGACCCAAAAATCTGGGCATTATACAATTCACCATCAGTGCAATCAATATTTGCGGTTGGCGACCAGTTTTTCCATGGAGAAACTGCCAAGAAAGTTCGGTCCCTTATCCGGAGGACACTGACACCAATGCAGGTCCAGCAGGCCGAATTGGCAGCAGGAAAGAAACAAACAACACTGGCTCGCCTTCGCTCGATTCCGGGCGTTACGATTGACACCAACCTCGTGTCGAATCTACTGTATGGCTCGACGCAGATGATTGTGTCCGACTATCGTCGATTGAATATGCAAAACAACAGTCAATTGGCAGCTCGAAGTGATGTCTCTGTCAATACGACATCAACGAATGCCCAGGTCACACTCTACTCTGGCCTCGGACGGTCGGTGAGCATTTATAATCCAGACATTTATTTCAAGGGAGGCATCATTCAGGTGTTGACTGGATTCTTTACCGTCCCCGAGCCCCTGTCTGTGACCAACCAGGTCTTAGGCTATACCAATTTTGCCAATCTCTTGGATGAAGCTGGTTTGACACAAACATTGGATAACACCTCATCCATTACCGTTTTTGTCCCCAATAACGCTGCCATTCAGTCGGCCCAGCTTTCATCCAACACGGATACCCTCGATTTGGTCGAGCGCCACATTGTGGTCGCTAGTGCAAATGAGACTGTGGGATACCTACCGAACCTTCACGATGGCCAAGTCTTGACAACAAAAAATGGAAAGAAGTTGACCATTACCGTGGACGCCAATAATAACTATTATGTCAACGATGTCCTTATTACTACATCCAACATTGTTCTCACGAATGGTGTAGCCCATGTTGTCGATGACTTGATTGAGCTTGACGGTGCAGACTCGACTGCCTCGGCTACCTCGCCATCTTTGCTGGCAATATTTGCCACCATAGTGGCCATTTTTATTCTTTAATTTTTTTACATACATGATGCCATGACCTTATCCATAGTTATAAAAAAAGTTACGCCCTAAATGCCTGAACAAATTCATGTAAGCGGTCAATGACAACAGGGACGAACGCGTTCAGGTTATCATCAATAACCCGTTCAAAGTGACGTATGGCCTCCTCTTCGTTGAGCTCCAAGTGGAAGCGGTCCTGCACTTTGAGGACAGTCTTGTCGGGCTCCCATAAAATATCTGGGATATTGGCATCCACCATTAAGCTGAATAAATTTAAAATGAGATGGCTCGATTTGCGCAAAGCAGAGTACGCCAGGAAGCAATACTGTTTAAACTGTCGGTAGTGCTCCGAGCCAATACCACCCATGGCATCGACCATTTCTTTACTTAGCTTCATGGCGGGGGCGAATGGCTTGGGGTCACGACCAAGGATAAAGCCAAAGTCTGCGTGGAAGAAATGGCCATCTGGTGCAAGCAACAGGTTATCAAGATGCCGGTCCCCAACGCCGAGGATATACGTCACCACGCAGTAGCCGGCACACGATTTGACAAACGTGTCTAGCGTTTCCCGCCGCAGGCCCAGTGGGCCCGATGCATCGGGGTTGTTTTGGCGCAAATAGGCAAGCGCAGCATTGGGGGCGTCTTTGTATCGACCTGCTAGGCTTTGGAAGCTAGCTGACGATATAAACTGGGTGAGGCCCATGCGCGTACTCGTGGCTAGGATCTTGTATGGAGTGAGTTTGAGGTCCAGATTTTCTTTGCGCAGCAATTGATCCATTAGGGTGATGATTTGGATGACAAGCTGATCCTGGCGCATGTCGTCGCCCATTTTGAAAAGAATTGGATATGTGCGGCCATGGGTGTCACGGAAAGAAACCTTAATGGGATGGAGAGAAGACTTGAAAACGGAAATGTCGCCCGTCACGACAGAAACGATTTTGATGGACGGGTCAAGCGGAAGCGGCAGAGGGGGGTTGATATTGAGGAGGTCGTTTTTGGGGTCAGTTATGAATTGCTTTACGCGCTCGGCTCTTTGGGCAATGGACCCGGTGGCCTCCCGGACCTCGCTAGAGATTTTTGCCATGACGGCGACCCATTCTGCCTGCCTTCGAAGGGTAGCACGGGTTTCCACACCATGAGGCTGCTTCTCGAGCTCCGTCATAAAGTCGAATGCCAAGCGGCGATAGACGGCGCGGTTTTCCGGGGACTGCTCGGGGCTGTGGTCATCACACTCAACCATGAGATACCAGTAAAAGTAGTTGCCAAGGATGATGTTGCCAACAGCTCGTGAGATGAGGAATTGCGCGAGAGATGATTGGGAGGCTTCTTGCGCCTCTTGGTCAATTTCATGGGTGGATTGGGGAGCAGGGTCTTTGAACTCGAATTTAAGGGCCTGCACGAGCTGCAGCAGATAGAGGAGCAGCTCGCGGTCGTCTGCTTTTTGGAGACGGTCGACAGCAAAAGCCCGCACGACTGGATGGTCAAAAGACGGGCCTAGGATCTCCAAGGCGTCGTCGACGTCAATGTCGCTCCAGCGAGAGAGGACGTGGATGGCTTGTTTGGCTTCGGAGGCTTCCTGCCAGTTGACAGACTTGATGAACTTGGTGATGGCCTTTTTGTCACGCGTGAGGTGGTATCTAAACTTCCAAATCAAGTCTTTTTCCTCGGAATGCAAGTCATGGGTGGGAGGATAGGACATGATGCGGTTGAGCTCGTCGCGGACCTTTGCATTGGGTTTGAGGTCCTTGTCGAGGGCGCCGTGCCGATGCTGGCTACGCACAAGACGACGATGCTTGCTTTCAGCAGGATTGTCACGGGCAGAAGCTTCAGGGTCGTATATTCGGACGAGACGGCCACTGAGACGGGTAGCGTCGCTGGCGTCCAGAGAGCCGATACCAGGACCAACCTGGATTTGAGGTGTCGGCTTGAGGAGCACGCTGGACTGTGAAGCAGACATGGTGGCTGCAGGAGGGGCAGGGTATTCGTGGTCGACAAAGACGACAGGAAAGTCGAAGCGAGGGAACTCGATGTTGAGACGGAAGCGGGAGGGACCGGGGCGTCTATTCGGATCCTTGGGATCAGAGCTGGTTGTGGACGCTGAGGACGAGGGCGAGACGAGTCGGGAGAGGTCCTGGGAGGCTTTTTTTTCAAATCCACGGAAGACGAGCTGGTCGAGCCAGTCGACGCGGGGGATCTCTTCCATTTCGTGCTTTTTGAAGAGCCTCTCCATGCGTTCGGTCTCGAGGGCGCTTCGTTCTGCCGCAGGGAGCGCAGGCGTGTGCGATGGAGACGCTGCGGACGGTGCAGACGCCTTGGATGCTGGAGGGACAAAGGCTGGCGTTGTGGTGACGGCGTGGCCATCGGCCCGTTTCTGGCGGTAGAGGACGCACTTGTAGCGGCCCTTGTGCAGCTGGTTGTCGCCGTCGAAGACGGGGACGGTGGTGCCGCCAAAGGGAACGACATGGCTCTGGGGACTCGCTGGAGAGACGTCCCAGACAGTAATGGCAATGGCAGCGTCGACAGGAAGGGCGCTGAAGCGGACGGGCAGCGTCAGCCACTCGTTCCAGCGTCTCTCGCTCCGGAAGGGGCGGTAGGACGTCCTGACAGGGACCGTGAGGGGCTTGGAGGCGGCCCAGACCTGGACAGAGACATGGACGTCGGAGTGGGCAGAAGTGTTTGCGCCGACGTGGCGCAGGTCGGCGTGGGAGGCGAGGACAGACGGCAGGAAGGGGGTCTCTGCGCCCTCGAGGCTGACGATGCGGACGGAGAGCGGCAGGTCAAGCGCGGCGGAGCTGGCGTAGGAAAAGGACTCCATGGCGTCCCGCACCGTCGTGGTGCCTTTAGTGTGTACCCGGAGACGTACCCAGCGCCATGTACATGCTAGGGTACATGCACGCTAGTCAGCACGCAGATGCGGCGATGCATGTACTGCGCAATGTACCGCGCAGCAGCGACTCTTTGCAATGCCTCAACGCGGCTCGACGGCGGCGCCCCGGGGCGACATGGAGGACACAGAGGGCCCAGGGGGCATGGCAGACATGTCCCTGTCGCAGGCACACGACATCAACTGGGCCGAGGTCATGTACGACGAAGAAATGGACGCCGTGCAGGCTGCGGCAGAACGTCGGCGTCTGCAGGGCGAGTTCCGGACGCTGATGCGGCAGACGACGGACGACCAGGCGCGCTTCTTCGAGGCGGACTCGAACGCCGTGCAGGAGGTGCTGCTGGAGTCGGCGAGCCTGCTGAAGCAGACGCGACAGACCGCAGAAGCCACAATCGACTCGGCTCTTGTTGTGCGCGTGTCCGAGCTGGCCTTTAAGCGCACGCAGCGCTTCCTGACGGACCGTGCGTACGACACCGGCATCGACCTCGACGACTTTGTGCGCCGCTGCAGCGACTACATGAAGCTGGGGCGCGGCGTCGGCGACGGACGGTCCCAGCTGCTGTCCAGGGCCCAGCGGTTTCGTCGGCGCGCCGAGGGCCGGGTCATCAAAGAGGACGTCTCGGCCGGTGCTGGTGCTGCTGCGGACGACGCCGACGGCGACGACGGCGACGACGAGGCGGCTGCAGACACGCGCGTCGACTGGGCGCATCTGGGCCAGTTTGCCAGTCTCCCACGCATCCGACGCCCTGGCCTCGCGCGGTTCCTGCCGTGCATGGCGCCACGCACGGTCACCAAGGCCCGCGTGGTGCGTCGGCGCACGACGGCGCTGCGGCTGCAGGACATTGAAGAAACAAAACCGCAGGTGCTGACGTCCAAGGACCTGCAGCAGACCACGGCCAACGACGTCACGTCCGTGTCGGGAAACATCCTCGAGCAGCTGCGCAAGGCCGTGGCCGAGCGCCAGAAGCTCGTCGAGGATGAGTACGCAGCCCTCGACGACGACGACGTCGCCGAGAACGTGGCGCATGCCATCATGGACCGCCACGGCCTCTGCACAGACGGCGGCGTCAACCTCATTCGCTTTGCCATCAACCCGCAGTCCTTTGCACAGACGGTCGAGAACCTCTTTTACATCTCCTTCCTTGCCCGCGAGGACTTTATCGGGCTCTCCAGCGACGACCGCGGCCTGCCCTCCATCTGTACGTAGCCGCTTTGTCGCCGCGTGCTAACCAGTAGACATCATCTCGCCCGAGGAAAAGAACGCAGCTCGGAATGCTGGCCAGGATAGCCAGCGCCACCAAATGATCCTCGCCATCGACATGCCCATGTGGAGCGGCCTCATCGCTGCGTTTGACATCAAGGAGTCCATGATTGCCCACCGCGAAGCCGCAGCCGAGGCCCATCCGAATGGACGCACTTGGTTTTCTTAGCAGGTATCTAGACGTAGAAATCAAGTCAAAAAGTGCTTCATCATTTCGTATACATGGTCTGCCAGACTGCTGTGCGAGCAGCCTGCAAAGACATACAGCCGGGCGCCCCGGACCTCGTCCACCAAGGCCTGTGCCCACGCCAGAGGGACATTCGTGTCCGAATCGCCGTGCCAAAACACCACCGGGCTGTACGCAACATCCCCCAAGCCGAAGCCAAAGTCCCCCGTCAGCACGCGTGCCTCCTCAATGATGGGCTCCGGTCCCTGGTCAAAGACTTCAAAAAAGGAGCGGTACAGCAGCGCCCGGTGCTCTGCAATCGGAATCGACGGCGTGAATGCCCGTTCCTTGTCGCTCCCCCAGCGCCACCACGTCCGCTTGGCCTCGTCGGGGACGGAATACGCCTCGCGAAGCACCCGCTCAATCCAACGATCCACCACTCTGCAGACAGGCCGCGTGTGCAGAACCCACTCCAGCACCTGCGCGGCACGGGCCACCACCAGTCCAAACAGCCGCGGGCACTTGCGGGCCATCTTGGCGGCCACCCGCGACCGGCGCGGGATATGGGGCCGTGTTTCGGGCGTCCATTGCCCAGCCGAGCACATAATGCCCACATGCGACACAATGCCCCGTGGCAGATAGTGTGCGCAGGCCAGGGCGTAGGGGCCGCCAGCAGAGCAGGCAAGGATCCCAAAGCGCGCCACCCCCTGCATGCCCACAAACTGCAGCACGTCCTGTGTCCAGTCGTGCAGAGAACGGCCTGGTTTCGGCGACGACAGGCCGAATCCCGGACGGTCAAGACAGATCAGGTGCAGGCCGAGGCCCCTTGCTGCGTCGTGGGCCATGCTTCCCTCCAGCCGCGTCGACGGGAACCCGTGAAAGTAGAGCACCGGGTAGCCCGTGAGCAGTCCATACTCGGCAAAGCCCAGCCGACGTCCGTCCGGAAGGACGCAAACCTGGGCCGTGAGATCGTGTTCCGCCATGTTTCTGCGGACGTCCCTCCCCCACGCGTCCCGCCAAGTCCTTCCTGCCAGCCTGCTGCCCCCAGCCTGCCAGAGTCCTGTCCTGCGTCGCTGTTTGCTCTGTCGTTTGCAGCGGCTGTGCGTCTGACGTCACAGACGTGCCAGGTACACACCCTTGTAGCGCTCCCGCGTGTTCGTCTGTGCGTACCCGAATGTACCCTGGCGGTACCCTGCTGTGCCCCACAGCACCAGCGCTGCAACACACGGAGAAACCATGCCGCGTGTTCGCTTTGCCAGTGCCGACAGACTGTCGCCGCAGTCTCCGGAAGACAAAAGCGAGCCCGAGCAGCCTCCCCAGCCTCCCCAGCCGCTGCCACAGCGTCCAGCGCCCCTGCGGAGGACTGTTTCCAGCACGTATCAGCCCGTGCGAGTCCCCAAAACAGCCACCCAACAACACACAAAGGACGACGATGCCGATGCCTCCCGCTTCTCTCTCCCACGTGGCAGCCAGAAGACACGCCCACCGAATGTCCCACGGAAGTCTCCTTCTGCCTACAAGGCCGAGTCTCTCGACATCGACGACTTTTCTGCCTCGGACAGCGAAGACACACTCCCCAACCACTACGACGAGCTCCTGGGACGCCCCGACTTCTCGCGCTTCTCCGACTTCTTTGGCGACGACTCCAAGGTCACTTCTGCCGACATCGTCGACCCTGCGAACCGAGAACGCGTTGAATGGCACGGCATGCTCGAGTCTGTCCTTCTCGGCGAAGTCGTCTTGTCTGAGAAGAAACGGCTCACGGGCGGTGATGGGAGCCACGAAAAACAATGGCTCGAGGTCCGCAGCAAGGCCTGCGGCCGTCCTGTCGCCATCCAGAAGCGGATTGTCGACGAACAGCGTCGCAAAGTCGAGCGTTGGATGGAGGACATTGTGGCCTTCCAGGTCGAAGGAACGTCCACTGCCGGAAAATCAGAGCGTCAGCAGGTCGACGAGGCGCTCAAGAAGATTGACCAGATCGAGGCCCTCTACTACAACCGCGCGGCCTTTATCAAGGCCCACAACGGCAAAACAAGTCGCTACGACGAGGCTGTCGAAACCATTGTCGCCTGGAGCAATACCACCACCATGATCGACCGCGAGCTGACTGTCCTGCGCAACTGGGTCGGCAACGAAGAGCTCGATTTCCACAAGCCGTCGAGCCATGGCCAGGCCAGCCGTCCAGACGAGTCCTTCCTCGACCGTGTCAACAAGCAGGAGATGCGTCTGGCAGACATGGAAGCCGTCCAAAGCAACGAAGGCATCAACCATCTATGGGGCTTCGGCAGCGAGGAGTACGACTACAACCCCAACTTCATGAACGGTCCTCCAAATCCACGCAATGCGCCCAGCCGTCGCCCTGGCCGAAGCATGATTGAAAGCATGCTGGAGGCCATTGCCAGGACCATCCTCAAGGCCCGTGATTCCCTGACCGTCCACAACGAAAAGTTCGAAAGATGCCATCTGCCCTCCCACGTTGACGACCTGCTAACCCTTCTGAGCTTCCCCGTCCGTCTGATGGAGGAAATTGTCCTTGCCCGGCTAGCCTATGCTCGCCACATGCAGGAATCGGCAAAGAAGGGTGGCCTTTTGCTCAGCCAGCTGCTGCGCCAGTTCCAGGTCCTTCTTGCCATGGCCACCCGCATCAAAATCGAGTATGTTAGCATGGCCGAACCACGTCCTGGATGGTCTATTCCCGGATGGCTCGACGAGTCCTTCGACTCTGCTGTCCTCGACGCAGTCAGCTACTACTTTCGAATGCTGGACTGGAAGTTAACCGGCCGTCGCACCTCCTTCAAAGAAGCAGAGATCCTCTTCCAAGAGTGGGAGTTTGCACACATGATTGGCCGTCGCATTGAGCAGGGCGATGTCTTTGTTGCGGAGCAATTCTGTCACCTTGCCATGAAGTCCATGACCCGTCTAAACAAGGCCTTTTGCCACGAGCTGCGACGAAAGGAAAACGAGCCCCCCCCAACCGTCGTACGTCGCTATCGCCAAGCCATAGAAGCCGTGCGTGTCCGCCAAAAAATGCTTCAGCGTTTCCTCACTCAGCTCCTCGACACGTACGAAAATACATGCGACTTCTCCTTGGACATCAATCCTTCCTCCAATAGTCTCGGTGCTGCCTACTTTGCCGGAATCATTGTTGGTCAACTCGCCAAAATTGGCTTCGTATATGTAGACAGCCCCGTCTTCAAGGAAAATGGCTATTGCATATACATATCCCCAAGGCTGGCTGAGCGCGAGAATGAGAAGCCAGGCCTAGTGAAATTCATCATCACCCGCCTTCCATATACCGACAAAACATCCGCAAATATAAGGCCTTACGAATATCTCTTGATGATTCGCCTGGAGCCACACCATCATTCACACTGGACTGGGCCTACTGTCAACATAGACATTCCCCTCTTTCCTCTCCAATCTCCCATGCCACTTGAAATGGGCCAGGCTCGCTTATTTTCCCGTGCTGGAGGCTCCCGCGTTGCAGAGGCTCGCGACCAGCTGCTGCAAATCGTTTCTATCCCGATGCACTTGCTTAACGGTCAAAGGTCCAACATGAAGCGGGTACATGCCCGTCTTAATCAAGTGCGGCAAATAGCGTATCGACTTGCAAATGCCTTTATCGACAATGTGGCGGACATCCGTTTACAAATGAAAAAGCTGCGCCAAGAAATAAATGCAAATCCGCAAAAGGCCCCGTTAACAGTCGAAACTGACAATCTTGATGAATCAAAGGCCCCTAGTGGATCTGAACCTGCATCTAGAAATCACAGGCGGTTTCGTTCTACCGACCACATTCTGGATCTGCTCCAGTCTTCTTTTGTTTTTGCGTCTGATTTTGGACAAAAGGCTATGTTGTATCTGGAGGGCAACCGCAGGCGAATAGCCGGTTTGCGGATTACCATTCTCGCTATTGACTGGCTCGGCTTTATTTGTGACGATTGTCCAGCGGCCGATCGACGTACATTCCGATGGGCCGTCCTGGCTTTTGAATTTACGGCTGCCATGACAAGAGGTCGATTCGTGCTTGGGCTTGTAGACGCAGACTATAACTTGCTGCGGCAGCGGGTTTCTTCTGGGATGTCCCTGTTGATTTCACACTTTGACCTTCGTGGTGCCCGGTCCTCTGCTCTTCTTTCCTCGCGCCAGGAGCTTGACGCACCCACAGCAATTGCTGCTCGAAGAATGGGCGATGAAGAAGCGAGTAAGATGATTGGCGAGCATCGCCGTGAGCTTTTGGATGCCCTGGATAAAACTCGACAAGATCAAATCAGCGACAAACTCAATCTTGGCCGTGTTCTCAAAATGACAACCGAAGTGGAGCGCTCTCTAGCAACGCTCTCTTCAAAGGCTACCAATTTCACAATGCGCTGGCAACAGGGCTATTTCCTCGGGGGTGGCTCTTTTGGTAGTGTTTACTCTGCCATGAATCTTGATTCTGGCCAAGTGATGGCCGTCAAGGAGATTCGACTCCAAGACCCAAAACTTGTTCCATCTATAGTATCGCAGATTCAAGACGAAATGCAGGTATTAGAGTCTCTTGATCATAAGAACGTCGTCTCGTATTATGGCATTGAGGTGCACCGTGATCGTGTTTACATTTTCATGGAGTATTGCGCAGGTGGCTCTCTTGCGAGTCTGCTGGAGCATGGCCGTATTGAGGATGAACAAGTCATCATGTTTTACACTTGCCAACTTCTTGAAGGCCTTCAATATTTACATGGGATCAATATTGCACATCGTGATATAAAGCCCGAGAGTACGTATATTCCCTGCTGGTTTGAACATCACAAGCTAACCCGACTAGACATTCTTCTTGATATAAACGGCATGATCAAATATGTAGATTTCGGTGCTGCAAAGTTTATTGCCAGACATGGCCGGACCATTGCTGGTTATCGAACAAACATTGGCATGACGCGTAATGGATCTCGTTCCATGACGGGCACGCCCATGTACATGTCGCCAGAAGTCATCAAAGGCGAACGGCCAGATAATTTTGGCGCTATTGACGTCTGGTCCCTTGGTTGTGTTGTTCTAGAAATGGCGACCGGCCGACGACCATGGGGTGCTTTGGATAACGAATGGGCCATTATGTATAGCATTGCACAAGGCAACCCGCCTCAAATGCCATCGCCGGACCAGTTGAGTTCGCAGGGCATTGACTTTTTGCGGCAATGTTTCCGCCGAGATCCTTCGGAGCGTCCTAGTGCAAAGGAGCTGCTCGAACACGAATGGATCCGTGATATCCGCAGCCATGTCGAGCCCATGACGCCAAGCGATACCAGCTCTACCATGTCTCTACCACATTTACTCTCATCTGTACCAAGCAATAGCTCATCCTTTCGGAGCATTGCGGCCTCTGCTGTAGAAGCAGCAGCAGCTGATGAAAAGCTTTGATTAACAAGTGCATATATCTATTTCCCGTCATTTATATATCATACATATAGTCTCATTTCATGATAATTTTGTCCATAGCTACGCCCCAACATATAGTGTCTTGCATCTTACCTATTAGCCCTTTTTTTCAAACGCTCATCAATTTTATGTATTTATTTGTATGTACTGAGTTGCGGTATTGGGACCGTACGAATACCTTACTTTTTAGGTTGTTGGATCTGTGGTTGGTTCAGTTAGTTGCATCACACATGCGGTTATGCATCCAAAGGATTACCGGAAGGATATAGTTTGGACATGGTATATTGTAGACTAGACAATCGCGCCCTCACATTCGTTTATATTCGTATCCCCGCCGCCTCCCCAGGTTTCCCGACCTTGGGGAGGATCTCTCTACAGATACGTTTTGTATCGCCGAGAGAGACCTCAGATGACCTCGGTCACGCCCGCTGGCTTTGACCCCAGCGGTGAGTGCCGCTTCCCTTACGTGACCTAAGGCACTCGGCCATACTCTTCTCTACGAGTGCACACCTTTATGTCTCTAGTGGTTGGGTTTGGTGTTGGTTGTTTGCTGTCTCTGTCCCGTGCCATGCCCGACGCATGCACGTGACCAGGAGGGACGTTTCCTCCTCTCAGTACCTACTCTCCCACTTGAGACATGCTACTTAAAAGGAAGCTTCTACCGAAACAAAAATAAATCAGATTGATGTCGCGGTTGGTTCTGAACTGGGCGCATCCTCTCGAGACAATAGTTGGTGGAGGCAGTGAAAGCCACCCCGAGGCTTCTTCAAGACAAAAAAAAAGCTTGTGGCATTCAGATGGCAATGGTCGCCGACGTGCGTAACTGTGGTGAAATCATGTCAGCACCTCGGTTCCCTGTCCATTGAAGATGAGTAACAAAAGACCCTTGTAATTTATTTTCACAAGGTGTTCCTAGGAATGGCATTGTCCGAGGTTCAATCCAAAATCTATTCATGCTCCGAGTGCGCAGGCGCACGTGGCATAGCACCATTTTAGCTTTTTACATTTTTCCAATGCGATGCTTTTCTTCACTCTTCTTGAGTGTGGAGATCAAGTACATACTGCTTTGCTTTTTTACAAAGAACAAAATCGCAAAAGGAGCTCTTTCTCTGCGGAATATGACCGCGGATCAAAATACAGATCTATATGTACTAGTAGTGTTCTCGCTGCTTTAATCATGAGAAGCCGCCATATTGTAGTTTGGTATGGTTTGCCAGATTCTGAAGCCCCCTCAGTGGTTCCACAGCATGTAGAATTGATACCAAATGGAAGTAGATATTAGTTGAAAGCAGTCAGAAAGCTGTAGATTTACTTTATGTATTGGAGCAGGTTGGCAAAAGTATCTATGCTTCCAAAATAATGATGGTTTTCTTCACTTTGCTGGCCCATGAGGCATCTCGTGCTTACCATTGTTTTAAACGACAGTGTACACAAGGAATACGACTTAAACCCCAAACAGCTCTTTACCTTCGCTTCGATTTTTACATCTTGTTGCTTCATAACAAAGAACCATCTTGAGACTGCGACAATAGGAAACATTCCGATCTGGTGGCTAAGGCCTTTTGGGGATAAGGGCTGAACTCGTACTCTGTTTTCGCCTAGCATTTTGCCCCCCCTCCCTAATTTTGGGGGCTTCATCCACTTTACAAGCTCCGGAAACTTTAACGCACCAAAAGGTCGAAAAAAAGACGAGGCATCTGGAAATCTGGAAAACATAAATCTGATTTGTGGAGAGAAGAGCGCGCGGTTTTGAGCCGCGTCCCGTGACTGCTACGTCGATCATTAACCCACGTGGCGAACTTGCGTTGTGACAGCGGGTGCAATGTTTCAGGGTGATGACGATCCTCATAAATCGTGACAGGCAGTCTTTGAAAATTTTGTTGACATCTCACGTTCCTGAGTTTGGAAGGCACGCCAGCCATATCCAGAACCCCTGCTTTCTCAGATTTCTGATGGATGGGGCCATTTTAGGCCTCCAAAACATCTCAACCATGGCGCACTGCATACCCCTTTTGGGTACTTTATCCAAGCATTAAACTCTCGTCAATAACATTGCCTAATCTACCCTACTTTTCCGTGGATAGAAAAAGCCCATGCAGCTGAGCTCTGCTAGTTATTTCACATCTTGGTTACTTTTCAAATCCGACCTGATGTCAAGCTCAACGGGACAAGAAATACGGCAATACGGCCGGAAAAACATATGTGAATACATTTTTCGGCTTCCCCTTTTTTGTTGAAAGTTTGCCCACTAAACCTTGATCATGTCGACTCGTTTTTTCGTGATGCCAAGAAGCACAGTTGATGTGTCGAAAAGGCATGTTTCCCAAAGAAGAAGGTGAGGTACTTTGTACGATACATTGCGTCGTATTTCTAGGTTCTTGATTTTCTATCCAATCAAAAAACGCAAAAAGATTGACAAGGCATTTTTTCAATGGGGTTCAGGTTCTGGAAGGGTTCGATTTTTTATTTTTTGGAGAAAGGATCTCCAAAATAGAACTATGATTGAGGTGCACAGTGAGATACTTTTTAGTTTTTACATCTGTCTTGGCGCATCCCAAGTCATCATGAATCCTACATCTCGAAGACATTTAAGTCAAAAAAACGTTCCATGATGGCAGGCGTTTACGCAACCACCAATGCTTAACTCGGAATAAATCACATCAACAAAAGTATCTCATTGTATATGTATGCATAACACGAAGAGGAATTTTTGCGTGTCTGTTTCTTCTTTTTTGCTTGAATTTTGTTTTTAAAGACATGTACATAGGTACATACATTCTTTGTGATGATTCATAAATGCATTGGAGCTTTGCATGTTGGATTGATATGCAGCGGAATAAGGTCCGCGTTGAAGTTCTTTTCTAGCTGAATCAGAAAGTCAGTTTTGTGTCTTTTGCCATGTGCTCTGCATTTTTGACATTTGAATGGGGCGGAAATTTAAATTCGCTCATGGGTAAATGTATGTTAGTTCCGATATGTACAGGCAAATCATAAATAATCGGAGATGGACTCGCACAACAATCTCTTCTTGTATTTCCTGTACAAGGTTACGACCAGTGAAATCATTAATCATTATGAGGTATATACACATTTTCAACGCAAAATAACACTTTCTCGCTCGGAAGTTGGAGAGTGGTTGAGGGTACTATTCATTCCAAAAGTCTTCAAAAGTAGCTAATCTCAGGGGAAATCCCTTGCATCAGATCGTCAAGTGAGACCTCGTCAGAACTTTATGTTGCAGTCTTACAACAAAACAGGGGTCCATGCTCCCAAAAAATTCCCCACCTGCCAATACGACGTGTGACTGACTGGCTGCCTTTGACTTGGAAACCCAACTGAATGAGTGGGAGATGAGCATTATGCCATGTCGAGGTACTGTAACGAAGCATTAGTAGTTTGGTATCAGTCTCTTTTTGCAGCAACATACATATGGTGCTGGTGGATAATCCAAACAGAAATGGTCAGGATATGACCATCACTACGAGGAGGCACATATACATGCTACATATAGCCAATGATGGGGATGTGTGTTTTATATTGCCAAGACTACTCTTGGTGGCATATCACATCGTGGTTTCGGAACTTGAATACGCGATGAAGAAAATTACCAATGTACGAACCATGACGCGACCCATCCCAACGGTAATGACAGATTTACGTTTATGAAATCTTCCGAGGCGTCTTCCAAGAAGAAAAAAATACATACCTTCATATAAAAGACTTGATTGGTGGGACATAATGCAACCTGAAAAGGCATGCTTGCGGACCCAAGTTGAAGTTTCACCATCTTGATGAAAAGAGACTGGAAAAGCTTTTGCCATCCACCTTTTTTGCAATTATACATATGGGCGCCTTCATGATGATACGGTCAAGGTGCATGGTACTCCATCTGATTAGAGCCATTTATGGTCTCAAGGACATTGGTGAGCTTCAAGGCGTTATAACTCTTGAATTTTTATGTAGTTTCTATGTACATACTACATACTTCCTTTTGATAGGGGTGTACACATGTATGTACCATCTGCGCAAACCAAAAGCTCTCTTTCGCTTTCCCCATTTCCCCACTTATTCTCCTCGTTTGAGATTTTCTACTTGTCAAGAAACTACCCTTGTCATTTCCAATTTTCAGTTGTTCAGAATCTGCTGTTGTCTGGCGTCTTTGGGCTAGAATTTTGTTGCAAAGGCATCGAGGACGCTATTTCGATCGTGCCTCTGTAGAAAATAAGATTCCAAATGACAGTGCCATGTCTCTAAGTCTCAAGTCCATGTACTGCAAGGTCCTCTCTTGTGCACACACTAAAAATGTCTCAGCCTTCTCTTCCCTGTCGTCCCAAGCAACCAAGAGTGCCTGGACTCGGAGCTCCAACTCATGCAGGATACATCCAGGCGTACCGAAAGCACAGTTAAATAATATTAAAATACTGTGGAGCACAGTCTAATGTAGCCCCATTTTCCCAAGCTTTTGGCTTACAATGTAGTTTTGGTTAGTTGCTTTTAGTCTCTGCCTTGTCCACCTTTAAACAGGTCGTCCTTGATCAACTCTTTCCAACTTTTTTTGTCAATATCAGATATTTCTTAAAAAGAAGGATTAAATAGTCGCTGAGTGATTGAATTACTTACCCATGGAATATTCAAACTCGCCACAACTAATGTCCTACTCCATTTATGAATCTTTCTATCCATTGCATTCCCAGATACCAACAACGTCTCCAGAAGAATATATGCCACATTCTTATTCAAGTAGATTGGATGAGCTTCCACTGACACATCTTTCTATGGGCCTTACTCAAGTTGACGATATGAGTGTTATCGACCATCAACCAGAGTCGAAGCCGCGATTATCAAAAAATGAAGTTTTATTCTTGGAAGCAGAATTCGAATCCAACGAAAAGCCGACATCGCATAGAAAGCGAGATATAGCCAAAGCTATGAACGTGCAAACATCAAGGATTAATGTAATATTGCCTCACTAAATATTTACTTGTTGCTAATACATAGAACTGGTTTCAAAACCGAAGGGCAAAAAAAAAGCAAATGGAACGACGAGCAGCTGAGCAGGTCTCTAAACCAGAAGAAAAAGATTTTTCGTCTTCTGCATCGTCATATAACGTCAACATGCGGGGGCATGAAAGCAACCAAAAATCATCAACAATAATCCCCCCTATGGCCTCTTCCCAGATTCCGAACCAATTGCAATTGCCCCCTGCGATCTCTATCGGTAGGGCAAGGAACGATCATTTTAATGATCAGCTTATATCACCGAACTCGTTAACCCATTACAACTCTTATGGGGGCTCTTACTCGACCACAGCCTCCACATTGGGGGCTTCTGTGGACTTCGCATCCGATTTATCGTCAAACGATGAGCCACAACGGGGCAGCTGGTATGCCTCATATGACCATCACACATTCCGACCCTTGATGCCTCCAGCTCATGGACAGTATACTGAAGGATCACCACCGTTTCTCTCGAGTGCAGGAAATAGTGATCACAGCCATGTTCCCATATCAACGAGTGTACCATCTTATACAGGATCATCGCTAGGAATATTCGGCTCGGTAAATAAGGCACAACAATTCGAGATGAATGAAGATGCATCATGCTCATCGTTGAATCAAAGGCAAAGCCTATCAACACCGCCTCAGACCCCCGGTCTCATGAGTGTCTCATCTGGTGAGCAGCAGCCGGCAACACCCGAAATGAATATGTTCAGCCCAAACGAAGATATATCTATGAAGAAGTCATCAGTTTATGTGGTCGACACTGCAAGCCAGCCTTCAACGCCTTTGTGCAAACCACGGGGTACGAGTGAAAATTCTTGCAACGTGGATTATAGTTATGGAGGCGAAACGTTTGTGCAACAGACAGCATGGCCTGAACAGATAAACCTAGTTGACGACACGTTTCGCCGAGATATACATGGCAGCATGGTCTCCGACTATTATGATGAAATGCTGCCAACTTCTGCGGCAGTTTCTGGCGAGCTTGAACATTTCAACTTTTGACTTATTTGCCTACGCGCCACCTGGATGAACCTAGTCCCTCCTATCTTGTATTATATCATTGAAGCTTTTTGCAAATCGGCAGCGTAAAGAATCCTATTTTTCATAGATGTAAATAATATGTAGCGCTTTTATAAGGAAAAAAATACAAACAAAAAATGGGAATCCTGGACACTGCATCTTCTGATCTACGAAATCCTTCAAAGTTTTTATTAGATTGTTAGCTTCTGTAGGCATATTCATGGCTTCTTTGGCTTCTTTGATTGATATGTAGAATGAAGGACATTGTCTTGAATAGCATTAGAGCATACTGGTTTTACGTTGAGGTAGTAAGTGGTGTGTAGGAGGAAACACAGTTTTTTCTCAAGATTTCTTAACGCCACGACATGTAGAAAAGTAACAATGGCTGCTACGGATGGGGATGAAGAGTATCACAATATCCGAATGGTGGATGTCACAAACCTGGAGAGTGAATGAACCTGGCCAACATTTTGCCACGGCATGTAGTTTAATGACACTCGTATGTATGCATGAAGGCTTGGTATGCATGTAGTATTTGAGATGGTGGGGGGAGGGGTTGAATTAGAATGGCGAAAAAAAAAAGAAAGTATCTCGTGTTGACGCATCCATAAACGCCACCCAACGAGTAGATTTCCCCAAAGAATACCGAGCATATTTTGACTTGTACATCTTTACTCACCCAGCGGTAGCATCTTTTTATTTCTATTACATTAGCGAAATGCGCGAGTGGAAAAAAATAAACTATTTTTGAGATTGACCAAGGAATATTTCATTATAATATTACAACATTGGTAAATTCTAACACTGCTTGTATACGATTGTCCTGGGATGTAACGGAAATGACCTTGACAGATGTTAGATCCTTGACGATCCAATCAGGGCTAGCCTCTGCAACTTGTTCAGCCGTATGCGTTGTCACGAGGCCAAGCACACGACAACCGGCAGCTTTTCCGGCGCGTATCCCAGCAGGACTATCTTCAAAAACGAGGGCTTCATTTGGGCAGTCTTGGAGGCGTAGATCCTGTAGGCCTAGTCGGTAACAAGTTGGGTCGGGCTTTCCATTGGCTACAGATTCGGCTGAAGTGAGATACTTTGGCTTTGGGAGCTGTAGCACGTTGATCCAGCCGTTTACGAGTGGCTTGGTACCAGAGGTGACAATGGCACACGGTGCATTTTTCTCCAGGAGACTGCCCAAGAGAGAACGGGCACCAGGAATTTCAACGGCACTGTCCCGGTAGGTGAGTGGAAGACGGCCTTCCATTTCACAAACATCTTTTTTTGTTAGCTCTTGGCGGCTATACAATATAGCCATACATTCCCAGTTTGCTTTTTCGGGTGCAAGATCTTTTAGTACGTCTATGCTTCTACGGCCATGCGACGTTTTTAAAATAATTTCTGGATCGACCCCAATCTCATTCCCGACCCTGGCATTTGTTAAAAGAGGCTCATGACATACACTAGTGAATTGTAAAAGCAATGGAAGAAACTTGCGTATGCCAGTGTTGAATGACAGCATCGGTCGAGTCTATGATGGTACCGTCCATGTCAAAAAGAAATCCACCAAAAGTAGCCCTGATGGACTCTTTTTGTATTCCAGCCATTTTCTCGTCAACCACTGGGAATTTTTTACAAAATCTCATTTACGATATTCATCAACGTGGGGTGGTTGAGTTTTGCGGCAGCACATCGCTATAGGGTACGTATTACGTACCGTGCAAGACCCATGCGGTACTTTCAAAGGTACCCTTTTTGCGACGTTATCGATAAGAATTATCTTGAATTTTTTTGTTCTCGTTGCTTTTGCCATCATCATTGAAAACCATGGCTGGTAGCATCAATAATCCCAAAAGTATGCCGCATTTCTGAAGAGGTGGAAATAAAATTTTCTAACAAGTAGAACCAAAGTCAAAGAGAGTACCCACTCGTCTTCGGCACAAAATCGAAAAGGCGGCTTCCGCTAAACAAAAGAAAGACCGCAGACTCGCCAAGAAGAACCCAGAATGGCGCTCTAAGCTGAAGAAGGACCCGGGCATTCCCAACTTGTTCCCATACAAGGAAAAGCTTATCCACCAAATTGAGGAGAACCGTCTTCGAAAGCAAGAAGAAGCCAAGCGCAAACGTGAAATGAGCAAGGCCACTTCGACGACGACGCCAGTACAAGACGAGGATGCCATGCAGGATGACGTAGACGACAGCAACAGCAATGAAGAGATGGATTTGGAAGAAGACATTGATGAGTCCAACCCAATTGCTGCTCTTTTGTCGAGTGCCCGCGCTGCTGCTCGTAGCTACAATAAGAAGCACCAAGACGACCCTGGCTTTGAAGAAGCCAATATGGGGGGCAGCGATGTAGAAGACGATGAGAGCGATGATGAGACTAGTGGGCATGTCATTGATGTTCCTGGTGGTGCTACCTCTCGCCGAGCCTATGACAAGGTCTTCAAGTCTGTCGTGGACGAGGCTGATGTTGTTCTGTATGTCCTTGACGCACGGGACCCTGAGGGCACAAGATCGCGAGACGTCGAGCAGGCCATTTTGGCTGCTTCTCAGGGTGATGCGGGAAAAAGATTGATTCTTGTTCTGAACAAAGTGGATCTTATTCCTCCAGCCACTCTCCACGCTTGGCTTGTATATCTGCGTGGATTCTTCCCAACCATCCCACTACGTGCCGCAGGTGCTGCACCAAATGCCCACACATTTAATCACCGTAATCTGTCTGCACAGACCACAAGCTCGGCGCTCTTCCGTGCTCTCAAGTCGTTTGCAGTCAGTCGAAACCTGAACAGAGCCATCACTGTGGGCGTCATTGGCTATCCCAATGTCGGCAAGTCATCAGTCATTAACGCTCTGCTTGGCCGTCTCGGTGGCAATAGTCGTCATGGCAGTGGTCCTCGCACAGCTTGCCCAACAGGCTGTGAGGCTGGTATCACGACGTCTATCCGATCGGTAAAGATTGATGGGAAACTCAAGCTTTTAGACTCTCCCGGTATAGTCTTCCCATCCACCTCCACAACCACATCATCTGGAAGCGGGCCCAAGAATGCCAACGACGTCCACGCCAATCTTATTTTGCTGAATGCAGTGCCACCGAAGCTCATTGAAGATCCAGTCCCTGCTGTTGCACTGCTACTAAAACGTCTTAGGGAAAAGAGTGAGAGAGCTGGTCCTGATGGCACAAACTTGCTTGAAAAAATGATGGGGGTGTATGAACTCCCTCCTTTAATGGCGAGCCGTGAGACGGGCGATATTACAAATGATTTCTTGGTTCAAGTGGCTCGCAAGCGAGGTCGTCTAGGTCGTGGCGGTGTTCCCAATATTCATGCCGCTGCCATGACAGTAATTACAGACTGGCGCGATGGCCGTATTCAAGGCTGGATGGATGTTCCAAAGACGACTTCATCTTCAGGTGATGCAGAGCAGAGTTCTGACAAGGAGGCCCCTCAATCAAGTGATGTGAAGGAAATTGTAACGAAATGGGCTGAGGAATTTGATTTCAACAGCTTTTTCTAATTCCGCTTAAGCGCAGTGTTTCATTCATAAAATTAGGTATATAATGGCGTTTGGTAGTATGCACGTAGTTTGAGAAAAGAAAAGTCATGTTTATTGCAATGGATATGCAGGATCGATCACCTGGCCGTCTCGCCAAGACAAATGCCTTGTTAGCGGGCGCATTTTTTTTATTTTAAGCCGTGTAACATCGTAATGGGAGCATGTATTGGTTTTTCGAAAAGTGTCACGTTTTGGTGCTTTGGGTATAAAACACACAGGTCGACCCTAGACCAAGCACACTCCAAACATAGACCATTGGAATCATGGCGCGTCTTCTTTTAATGCAAGGAAAGCCGTGGAGATACAGTAACAAGCTAACACTTACAAAGGCTCCTCTCAGTGTCGACCGTTATTGCTGCTGGTTCTTGCAGCAAGTACCCCTCTGGCGTGGTTTGCCCGACGCCCACTACTACCGTACTAGCACCTGATTGCACACCTACAGGTGCAAATGGAGGCATGTGCGCTGTTATCGAGTGTGCCTTTATGGAGACTCTGTATATGCCGTGTGGCTGTACAGCCTCTGATGCTACAACGGCCACCGAAACCGGCCCGTGTACGTGCCGTAAGGGCTGTGAAACCTTTACGACTTTGAAGCAGATGCCCTGCACTTCTTCCATTTGAATTTAGTCCGTTGGATATCTTGGATTATAAGCAATGTACCCCTCGTCTTCCGTGTCACTTTCTTGTAATTGAGAGTCTTTTTGCACCAAATCGCCACCACTCGGGTCGATTGTGTCGGCATTCTTTTCAGTAGGAAAAAATGCAGATTTAAATCCACCCTTGCGAAATCCGCCTTTTTTGGGGCCTTCCGCTGTCCCCTTTATGCTAATCATGGCACTGCCCCCCTCTCGGTGACTTGAGGACGTCCTCGTTTGCCTCACCATTGCCTTTAAGTCCTTGAGTCTTTTTTTATGGGCGTGATCATAGGACGATAAGTGGCTTTCATATTCATTCATCCGCGTATATCCCTTCTGGCAAAGCTCGCAAAAAAATGCACGCATTGCCTCCTTTGCAGACTCTGTTTGGGCCGGCCGGAGGGCTTGTTGTCGTGGAGCCATGGTGTAGAGTTTCCAAGAGTGAGCTGAGCACTCCTTAAGCAGATCCATCCACTAGCAGTACGATCACGTGACAATTATAGTGATGTCTGGTATGTACTAGTAGTAGTATGCGCCATTACAATGTCCGAGAATGAACGAGGCAGCGTCCCTGAAGAGGCCATTTCTGAGTACCCAACCCAAGGAGAGGGTGCTTTCGATGGCGGGGAGTCCATATCTCTCCCCATTAGCAGCGAGAAATTCGTCGACAATGCCTATTTGACGTATATGATCCCATATTCAGGGGCGGCTGCGCTCGAAAAAGGAATGGAGAGATGCCTCGAAGACAAAGAATCACTGAACGCCTACTTTCAGAAAGCAAGGCCACGGGACGAGCTGTTTTTTGATGAAGTAGTCCCCGTCTATGTTATGCTTAGGTCTTCTCCCATCGACCCAAACACTGTTTTACCTCGGCTTACGCTTCGTGCTGAAGCTACCGTGCGCTCAAGCCTTCCCTCTGATGCACAGCATTTGGGGGCGAACGCCCCTGGAACACAGTCTGAGTCTATATTCAATGGTGTGGTGGATATATCGAGCCCTGTCACGACTTTCGAGGGTAAAAGCGAGTCGTTTATTGTCTGGAAGATGAATTTAAACCTAGTGAGGCCTCGAATGCGTCTGCAAAGAACAAGCCTACGACTATCGATTTTCGGCACAGTCATTGACAGCCCTATCGGGGAAAAGCAAACATCGATCCTCACAAGTCGAGAACCCAGTAGCTTGAACATTTTACAGTCACTTGCCAGTGATCCTTCCATAAGAGGCAATCTCCTACATCTATCGTCGTACCGAGTTGCAAGGTCTGAATCTACATCAAAAAAGACACAGTCTCTTCGTTGGAAGATTAACGGGCTTGAGCAGATACATGTGCGCATTGTTCCGGTCCTGCATTCTCGCGTTAGCTTTACGCAAACAGTCTTTGATCCTTCGGATACAGCTCACGGAACATTAGCCATTCTTGACCTCAGTTTTACCCCCTCTCTGGACTATGAAGCACTTGTAAAAACACTTAGTGTAGCCATGGCCAATGGGAAAGCGACCGATATAAATAAGACACCTGGAATGGGATTGCCGCTTCAATGTTCTGCAAGAGACCAATTTAGATTCTTATACCATCTCCGACCGAATGTAGAAACAAATTCATGGGGATCTAATACAAGGAATGTCATCGTATCAATGGATATAGAAGTACAGATGGGCTCTGAATGCAATCCAAAACTCCATCTCGAGTGGACAACAGCCATTGAATTCGATTCCGTATCGCCCATTGCTTCAATTTCGCCACCATCTAGTACTGCTAAGAAAAGCCATCGCCCAGCCCAACTATCTATAGACAAGTTCTCCTTCCAAGCCCCATGGATCAGCCGTCCAGATGCCTTACCGACTCTAGAGGCACAGAAACCCGAGACATTTCTTCCCGAATTTGGTGTTACCATATCCTTTTCAGCACCTAAAAATCTCATATTCCCAGGAGACGAGTTCGTATGGCGTGTATCTGTTGTCAATAGGTCACCACATTCTCGCACCGAAGGAGGCGTATCTAAAATGGGAGTAATCGATGCACCATCCTCTTCGGGACAAAGGAAATTCGGGCTGATTGCCATCCCAAAACGTCGACGAGCAGAGTGTAAAGTGTCGCTAGATACATCAAAAGAGGTAGCAAATGCGGTGCTAGAAGATAATGATATCCACGAGATGCAGCGCAGTGCCTTGGTGGAAGGATCCGACGTCATTTGTCTAAGTAGCGGGGACACAAGGGTTGGCCCTTTAGCACCTGGCGCCTGTCAAGTAGTCGACCTAAGATTTGTAGCTTTAAAATCCGGGGCGGTTGGAATAGAGACGATTCGTATAATGGATTTAGGTTCTCAGGAACATGTGGATATCCATGACCTTCCTATCATGATTATTTCAGAAAGAATAGATAGAGAATAAAGCTCCAAAATGCTGCTCTCTTGAAAAGTGCTTGTATTGAATTTAAACTACATTGCTCGGGTATGTAACAGTCGTCGTAGTCATAAACTCCTCCTTGATACTACGTTGACTTACAAACCGAGAGAGAAGGGTAGGGCTACCTGCCTTGTCATTCGTTCCGCTTGCACGACTTCCACCGAATGGTTGTTGGCCGACTACTGCACCAGTGCTCTTGCAGTTGATGTAAAAGTTTCCGGCCGAGTTACGCAAGCGATCCTCCGCAATGCGAATGATGGAGCGGTCCGATGCAAAGACGGATCCAGTTAGACCGTACTCGTTCGTCTTGTCTACCACATCGCACATCTTTTGAAACTCTTCTGTACTGCCATCTTTGTCTTCGTATACATGGACTGTCAGAACAGGGCCAAAGAGCTCGCGGGACAAGAGTGGATGGGTTGGGTTGGGGGTCTCATAGATGGTCGGAGTGACGTAGTAGCCTTTACTGTTATCATACCTCCCACCTGTCAGTAATACCAGTTCCTTGTCATTTTTGGCATTGTCAATGACTTTTGACAGACGATTAAAGGAATCTTGGTGGATTACTGGACCAATAAAGTTTCTGTACTCCCATGGGGCACCCATATTCAATTTTTCCGTTTCGGATACTAGGCGTTCCCTAAATTGAGGCCAAATCGACTTTGGGACATATACTCGGGACGTTGCACTGCACTTCTGACCTTGAAATTCAAAGGCGCCCCGAACAGTTTGGATAGCCGAATTTTCAATATCCGCAGAAGCATGAATAAGATGAAAGTTTTTACCACCAGTTTCGCCGACAATACGTGGATAGCCAATGTAGCGGCCCTCAGCTGTGCCTTGCCCAATTTGTCCCCAAAGCTTTCTAAAGATGGCAGTGCTGCCTGTATAATGAAGGGCTGCAAATTTGGGGTGCTTGAGGATGGCCTGAGTAACTTCTTCAGGAGCACCAGGGACAAACTGAATTACATTCTTTGGAAGCCCAGCCTCAAGGAAAATATTATAAAGAAGCCAGTTTGAAGCAATGGCGTAGTCAGAAGGCTTCCAAACAACAACATTGCCGAGAAGGGCGGGAGCAGCGGATAGGTTGCCAGCGATAGCAGTGAAGTTGAAAGGGCTAACAGCGTACACAAAACCTTCAAGCGGGCGGTACTCTGAGCGATTCCAAACGCCAGGTGAATTGTACTGAGGCTGCTGGGCATATAGATCTTGCGCATATTTAACATTAAAACGCAAAAAATCGATAAGTTCAGCCGCAGAATCAATTTCTGCTTGCCAGGCATTCTTTCCCTGGCCGAGCATTGTCGCGGCCATGATTTCATGGCGGTATTTTGTGGATATCAGGTCGGCGGCCTTTAGGAAAATCGCCGCGCGATCAGAGAATGGAGTGGCAGCCCATTCCTCCTTGACAGAAAGAGCAGCATCGATGGCTGCTTCAACATGTTCAGCACCAGCTTTCGAATAGTTTGCAACTACTGTCTTGTGATCTGAAGGGTTCTTTTGCTGACCAGAAGAAGAAGTCCTGATTTCCTTGCCACCAATAAAAAGAGGAACTTCGGCCGGCCCGTGGGCCATGGCCTTTTGAATGACGGCCGTCAAACTAGAGCGCTGTTCAGAGTTCTTCGCATATATGTGCTTTTACAACTTAGTACATAAGTATTTTGCAATTTAAAAACATACATTTGGCTCGTTTCCAATAGTTGGGACTTTGAATGCAGCTACGGATGACATACGATGCTGTGCTTTGGGGACGATATTCCGACTCGCGGCCGCCTTGCAGGCCCTGGAGGAGAGAATGCGGGTGCTAGCACCAAGCTGTTTTGACGCCATGGTTGACTACCTAGTCTTAATCCAAACGAACAGAGTTGAGCAATAAAACAAGTAATGGAAGCAATTTATAAAATCTTGAGCAAGTAATGCATTCGACAAGTACAAGGTGGCATTTGCACTGTTACAATGAAGGATATGTAGCACCGTCGAAAGCCGCTAAAGCCCATATTATGTCAAGGTAATACCCGTCAAGTAGTTTGAGATATAGGGCAGGTGTCCCGCTTTGTTTCGGCCTATTATGCAGCTCTTTGGAGGGATAAAAAGAGGTACCTACCTAGGTATACTCGTAGATGTACCTCCGACTACGCATCGGCAAGGACGCAGAAAAGGAAAAAGGGTAGAGCTGGCAAAGAACTATAATATTTTTCTATGAAATACATGAAAATATTGCCATCGATATATTTTGACATGCGCGGGGCTACTTGAGTGCCAAAGTCAAAGCACGCGACACATGGAGGTACCCAAGCTTTTTATGTCAGGTGACTATATGTACAGGGGGGGTACATAGGTACATATGATTTCCTGAAGATGTTGCGCATGTGAGCTGGCTTTTCTTCGAAGCCATCGTCATTTATAGTGTTGATCCACTTTAATTCAACGTGCACAATTGCCAAGCTGGTATTGGCTAGATGAGCCATTTTCAAAGTGTTCATGACTGGCTTCGGCCTTTTGATTTGATAAAACCGTAGTTGATGGTTAGCATAAATTACTTTAGATCTAGACAAACTACAATTAGAGCGCGTGCTTTCTCCCATTGTAGTACTGGGCTACATCCTTTTCTGCCACCTATAAAAAGGCGAGATATATTCGCTACAGAGCTCTTTGCCAAAGAGAAAACATATCACGATTTGTTCAAGATCTTATAATGCCGCAACTTCCTCCAACACCAATGTCTATGGGACTGAAAGGCCAGGATGGATGCCAAGACTCTCAAATGGCATTTGAACTGCCGCCACCAGCTATACCTACAAAATCAGGGAAGCTTCCAAGTATCACACCACCCGCCTGTCCTCAAAATCCGAGAAAGCGCGGCGCCGAAGAACCAAAAGGATATCCTATACAAGCCGCAGAGACTGTCAAGTCACGTCGAAGGTCCTCTACCGTCCAATCTGGTCATGATGTGAATGATTCTTTTGTCCTTCCACCTCCGCCTACAAGGCCGCGTAAAATTATACAAATGAGGCCAAATAAAAAAGAAACACAATCAAAAGAGCCGAAGGATGGCTATCTATCGGATACTAAAAAGGCTACTACGGCGGCTGGTCGTAAGATTGCCAGAAAAACAGCCCATAGTCTGATTGAGAGGCGTCGTCGATCAAAAATGAATGAAGAGTTTTCCGTGCTGAAGGGTATGATACCAGCATGTACGGGTGACATGCACAAATTGGCTATATTGCAAGCGTCTATTGAGTATATCCAATACTTGGAGGAGTGTATATCCAGCTTGAAGAAAAACCAGTCAAGCCTGCAATCGTACAGGCCTTTGCAGCCAAAATGCGAAGACACCAATATTGACGATGAATCCGACGAATTGGAATGTGATAATGAAGCGAATATTGAAGAGGGAACAGGCACGGCCATTGCATTTTGCTTGCCCGCACCTGCATCGTTAGAAGCAGATCGGCAGAAGAGAAAATTACACAAACAAGCTGTGCGCCGGCGCTCCTCGGCATCACTTTCGGCAGCTGTTGCATCTGTCTTTGGAAATCAATCGACAGGCTATCACAAATATTACAGCAGTGAGGATTTTACCATGTCAGCACAAACTTCGCCAGCGTTCGGTCCTCAGAGAACCCTTCCACCAATATCGCAAATGTCGTCAGCAAATACAACCCCATATCTACATGGGAATCCAGGCCGTGAGCAAGCTTCACTTCCCGGGTCATTGCTCACAAGCCCGGCTTTACATCCTCAATATGGAGACCATGAAGCTACGGCAGCACTTCTCATGCTAAACAGCGACCGGAGGGGTGTGACACAAAGTCCTCCTAGCAGAAAGGAAGTTCATGATGAGAATGGGAGCCTGCCACCCAAGAGAGGGATGCGGGTTAGCGATTTAATTAGTAAAACATAGGAAATCCAGGCTGTTATGTGCTGTACAAAATGTGATGAACCAGGCCGTTATAACGGATAGGGCCACCTCAACTAAACTACTACACAACACGTGACGAGATGGGTCCTAAAAATGTATTTGCTAAACTGAAGAAGAAAGGAAAACTATTCCGACACAGACGCACATATATAATCCCCCTTTTCCTACTGCCGGGTGGTGTTCCTTTGGACAACGATGGAAGGCGATGGAAGACCAGAAATGCGAAGGTCGGCGGGATGACTCAGCGATCACGTGAGAGATGATGTAACCAGAATGTCAGACCATGACATCTCGCTCCCTCTTTCTCTTAACGACGACCGGGACATGGGAAGTCGGGATACTTGTCATAAAAATCGGCAAAAGCATCCGTCTCACATACACGGCCATACGGTTCCCAAGTGGCTTCTTCCAGACCGACCCATTTCACCTTGAACGGACGTGGACCACGCTTCTTGACGTCCAGAATCCTTTCCACTTCCCAGTATTCTTCACCATGAATGACCGGTAGATTGCGAGGGGGTGGCTCCGTCTGTCCAGACAGCGGGTCTGAAGCGGCTGGTTCCAAACTGGAAATCGGAAGGACGTCATGGATCCTCATGGACTTGGGCAAGTCGATCCTGTAGGCGTGCGAACTGACCTTTTCCAGGACGGGAAACGGCCCGATGAGCTTGTCATCCAACTTCTGTGACGGCCGCAGAGTCCGGAGGTTCTTCGTACGGATGAACACCATGTTGCCGGCGTGTAGGTTCGGGGCCGGAGACAGATGGCTGTCGGCCTGTTCGGCCATTGACGACTGGGCCCAAGCCATTTGGTCACGCAAAAACGACAAGATCTTCTCATGAGCCTCGACAAACGATCCACTGGCAGCGACCGACGGCTTGTAAGCACCGTCATACGAGACACGGGGGTGGGAACCACTGTTGGCGAAGAACGGCGTGAGCTTGGTAGAGGCCGAGACCGAGTTATTATAGGCAAACTCGGCCAAGGACAAGTGATCCGTCCAATCATCTTGATAGTAATTGACGTATCCACGCAAATATTGCTCCAAAATAGCGTTCACGCGCTCCGTCTGGCCATCCGTTTGGGGATGGAAGGCCGTACTTAGACTCTGTTTAATCGACAGGACCTTGCACAACTGCTGCGTAAACTCGGAGGTGAACACAGAGCCTCTGTCAGACACAATGTCTTTCGGTAGACCATGCAACTTGAAGACGTTGTCCCGATACAACTGAGCTAAATCTTTTGACTTCGCCGTCGTCGTACACTGAATAAAATGAGCCATCTTAGTTAGTCGGTCCACCACCACCAAAATACAGTCTTTCCCTCTTGACTTCGGTAACGGGCCGATAAAATCCATGGACACATTCTCCCAACGCTTCTCCGGAACGGACAATGGTTTCAAATAGCCATATGGTGCATGCCTCGGGGGCTTAATACGCTTGCATATACTGCAGTTTCTGACGTATTGAGCGACCATTTCACGCATTTTCGGCCAAAAGAACTCGCGAGACACTTTTTCGAACGTTCCCTCCCGACCTGGATGGCCAAACAATGGCGGCGCATGGCGGTCACGTATAATTCGGCACCGAAGCGCCTCGTCATCCGGGACATAGACAGCGTCATGAACACGTAGGAGACCATCGTCCTCATTAAAAGAACAAGAAGCTAACTCCAAAACAGGGTGTTTTTGCTTCTTTTCGGCCAAATAACGGATGACTTCCTGACCCAATTCGTCTTGGACCAATGCCTGTCGGATATAAGATAATTCCGACTCCCCAACCGCCTCTTCCACGCTATCGGCAACAGCCTCCGCTCCCTCTTCGACGCCATCCACCTCCGCCCCGGCCATGACCAATTCATTTAATACTTCAATGGTCTTGTCGATTTTGGACGGGTCAATAAGCAACTTGGTGGTGTCTAGTTCAGCGTCGGGGTTATCCAGGTCCTGTGCGCGACGAGTAAGGGCGTCGGCACGGGGGTTTTGACTGCCTGGACGGTAGGAAATAACAAAGGGCAACTCTGACAACTGCATATTCCATCGGGCGTGACGTCTGTTCATAATCGTCTTGCTGGCCACAGACACAAGGTTCTTGTGATCGGTTAAAATCTTCAATGGCTCCTGTAACGAAACAACCATAGACCTGTATTCTTCCAAGGAGGCCACAATGGCCAGTAATTCCTTGTCGCCCACACCATAATTACACTCTTCTGCCTTCATCTTCCGTGAAAAATAAGCCACTGGATGTAATTGTCTCTTGCCATCCTCCTCGATATACTGTGAAAGAACGCCTGAAATAGCACTGTCGGATGCGTCCGTCTCCAATACCGTCTCCCGCGACGGGTCGAAATTGTACACGATAGGCTCAGTAGAAAACTGGTTCTTGAGCTTTTCGAAGGCCTCTTCCGCCTCTTCAGTCCACACAAACTCGGTCTTGTCCTTCTTGGTTAAATCAAACAACGGCGCCGCAATTCTTGAATATTCTGGTATAAACCGGCGGTAAAAATTGGCGAAACCGAGGAACCCTTGCACCTGCTTGACTGTAGTCGGTCTCTGCCACTCCATGACTGCCCGAACCTTCTCTGGATCCATTTCCAATCCCTTATGACTCAACACAAACCCAACAAACGTCGTTTTCTCCACATGAAATTCGCACTTCTCTCCCTTCACGAACAACCCATTTGCTGCCAACGCTTCCAAAACCTTTCGTACATCCTTCTTGTGCTGTTCTAGATCATCTGAAAAAACCAAAATGTCGTCCAAATAAATAACCACACAACCGTCAATAAACGGATGAAGCACCTCATTCATAAGCTGCTGACACGTCGCTGGTGCATTCGTAAGGCCAAAGGGCATAACCAAATACTCGTCCAACCCATATCGATGCCTAAAAGCTGTCTTCCACTCATCCCCCTCTTTAACTCTAATCAAATGATAGGCGTTTCTTAGGTCCAACCTGGTAAATATTTTCCCACGAGACGCATGCCTCAATGACTCGTTGATCCTAGGCAATGGATACCTCGTTTTCTTCGTAATTTCATTGATTTTTCGGTAATCCACCACCGGCCGGATGGTGTCTCCCTTCCCAACAATCAACAAGGGTGAAGATGTCGGTGAGGTCGACGGACGAATCCAGCCTCTGGCACGCATTTCCTCCACATAAGACTTGACCGCCTTAGTTTCCAACTCACTCATATCGTACAGCGGACCTGTAGGGAGCTTTGCCCCCTCCACAAACTCGATTTCATGGTCGTTTGGCCTATGTTCAGGCAATTTTAAGGCGTTTTTTGACTTGAACACCTCAATCAAGTCGTGATATTCTGCCGGAATCTTCGATCTCAACACTTTCTCCTCCTCCTCATCCAAAACTTCGCTTCGCTCTAGGAAATTCTCCAACTGACTGACGCTCGCCTTGTACAATAAATGACTCATGACCTCCTCTTTATATGCATACTTCTCGACCGAATACTCCTTCTTCTCGCAATCCTTGAACGTTACCGAATAAACAAACCGTTTTTCATCCTCCTCTTTCTTTTCCTCAATCGCCACTGTATTAACCTCCTCAACCGGCCTCTTTTCTTTTTTCAATCTTCTTTTTTGGGCACCCTTTCCATTTTTACTCTTCTCCCCAACCGTTCGACCCTTTCCCCTCCGGCAAACGCACTCTAGACCAAAATCAATGACCCCAGACTTCCAATCAATGACTGGGTTATGAAAATTCAACCAGGAACGTCCAAATATCATATCGTACTTTGCCAAACGGGTTACTTGAAGCACCAACTCTTCCTCATGGTCCTGAATCGCGACTTTCAGGCCCATTTCGTGGGTAATAGCGCCTTCCGATGACAATGAACCGTCCGCCAACTCGACAACTCCGGGCTTATTCTTCCTGGTCGGACGCAGTCCCTTACGTGACAAGAACTCCTTGTCAATAAAACAACTCGTGGCCCCGCTGTCAATCATGACTCTGGCTGGAATGATCCCATTGACCACTACTGACATCTCCATGAGCGGAGCACTACCATAATCCTTGAAATCCCGTGACTGATGGCTGGTGTGCCGTAGGGAATGTAAAACAAACGGAACTGACTCGACGGGATTGACGGAATTAACGGGACTAACTGAACTAAACGAACGAACTGGACTGGCTGGACTGACTGGACTCAACGAACGAACTGGACTGACTGAACTGACTGGACTAACTGAACGAACTGGACTGACTGAACTGACTGGACTAACTGAACGAACTGGATTGATTGGAAACACTATAGGAACTGCACACACGCTAGGTATGGAAACTGTACTTGGAAAATTATTTGACGCGCTTCGGCCAACAGCAGGTCGCGATTCTACTGCTGGCCTTTCCCATTTCCCGGGCAGTACCGGGCCATGTGGCCCTTCTGTTGGCAACGGAAACACACCCGCTCCGTCAGCGGCACAAAATTCGGCGCGTGCTGCATCACCGCGTCGAGTTGCATCGGCTCCGGCCCATACTTCGGAGCTGCAGTTGTCTGCTGCCAGGGCCGGTAACTCGGCAGTTGTTGCCTGCGCCCCTCTCGTTCTGCACGGCGCGCGATGTCCCGTTCGTTCAGCAGGATGCACTCCTGCGAGAACCCCTCGAAGTCGGACGACCGCTGCAGGTTATTGTCCATCTCCCTCTGCAGGCTGTCCGTCAACTTCGACTTGTACAAGTCGACCGCCATGGGATCATCGAGGTTGTAACCGGCCAGACGTGCGAGTTCGATGAACTTCGAGGTGAACTCGTGGCACGTCATCGGGTGCATCCGCAAGACACTAAACTCGTGTCTTGCTCGGTCCTTGGCGTTTTTGTCACCGAGGCGCCGAGTGAGATCCACCAGCATCTCATCATACGTCTCGTAACTGGTCTCACCATGGTTCGTCATCTTGTAGGCGACGACCCGCACCGCTCGGCCTCGGAGCTTGCCGAACACGAACATAATCTTGCGCTTCTCCGTGGTGAAGTAGTGGTCCTCTTCGCCAAAACGGGCCGCCACTTGCTTCGTCCAATCCTCGAAATCTTCGGTGCCATCATACGTCGGCACCTCCACACGACTCCGAGAACCCGAACCCTCACCTCCAGACGCCACAGGTTGCTCTAGCACCGTGGGCACCGCAGCCGCCGCTAAGGCCTTCTGTTGTTCCAGGGCCAGCTCTTGGCCCTTCTCGTAACACACCCACGCCAACTGCATCGTGGCGTTGTCCACTCGTTTGTCGGCCTGTGTAAACTCCTCCTCCCGCACCATCGTTGGGTTTGGAGCGTTCAATTTTCCGCGGTTTATCCAATCCAAGATATGGCCACAGATGGCGGGCTCGACCTGGCCTTCCATCAAGCCGTATATCGTCTCGGGACGGGAGTTGGGTAGCGCTGTGACAATCTGCGCAAGTGTTCTAGCTTGATCAACCAGCCGCTGCTGTTTGGCCGGCAAAGGGGCCGGCTGTTGTGACATGGTAAACAACGGCAACCACTAAACCCAAATACGATCAACGACTTCAGACTCCACAACGTAAAGAGAGTTTAGCAAGATATAACGGATAGGGCCACCTCAACTAAACTACTACACAACACGTGACGAGATGGGTCCTAAAAATGTATTTGCTAAACTGAAGAAGAAAGGAAAACTATTCCGACACAGACGCACATATATAATCCCCCTTTTCCTACTGCCGGGTGGTGTTCCTTTGGACAACGATGGAAGGCGATGGAAGACCAGAAATGCGAAGGTCGGCGGGATGACTCAGCGATCACGTGAGAGATGATGTAACCAGAATGTCAGACCATGACAGCCGTCCTCTACAGGTACCCGGGTTGGTACCATTGCTGATGGTACTAATCTAGAGGTACCTCACACAGTACGGCCTGCATCGACGCGATTCGCATCTTTTGCAAGTTTCAAGTGTCTGCTATTTCATGATATGGCGTCTGCCAAGCCGCTTATTCACCCATTGTCGCCGTATAATGTATCCCCTCTCCCAGAACCACGGATAATCATCCAAAAGCGCAGACAGGTCTCCGTATTGTCTGGGACGTCTACCCGCACAAGATCAGTGTCTGCAGGAACATTATCATCAGTCACGACCTTGGCCCACGATTTGCCAAAGAGTGTGCTGGCTGCCTCATATCCATCTTCCAAAAATGCTCGGCCCTGGACGTTGCTGCCCATAATGACGCTGTCGCGACAACATCTGCCTCTCTCTGCCTTTGACATGGGCCGCGCAAATGCCCTCATGTCGTCAGCTGCCCCTTATGGCCCTACCCGTGTTCAGATGAAGATCCATGTTTCTCCTGGGCTTGTTTTGCTCGTCAACTTTGGAAAGGCCATCTATGCACTCGAGCCAACGGAAGATGTAGAGAATGTTTTTGTCTCGTGCAAGCTCGGCACATGGGTTGATCTGGGCCATCTTGGACGTAATGCTATATGCACCAGCCAGAGGTTTAGGGATTTGTTGAGTAATGATCTGGTTCCCAGCGAAGAAACAGAGCCTCCACTGGAAGCAACAAGCATGCGCTCCTTTGGCATCAATAAGCAGCAAGCTATCCAAGAATTACAATCTGTTGTTCGGCGGAAAGCCTGCGGCACCTCCGAATCCCAGAGCCGACCGCAATCGTTTGACTCGCAAAAATCAATTTCTTTTTCCCAACTGGAAGAAGACCAGCCCACAAAAATAGTAGCACCGCCAGAGAAAAAAGCAGACACAGATGCCACGCAAAGCGAAGAAATACAACCCTCGCCACAACTTATATTAGAAACTGCAGACGATTACTTTGCAAATATTCGCACGCACTATATGGAAGCTTTGTATCTCTCCATGGGATCTCTTGGATACTTTGCAAAAGGGCCCATATCAAGAGCACGCACTGCCTTCCAACTCAACGCCAAAGGGAGTCTGAACATGGACGAGCTCTTGGCTTTCTATAAGGCAATGATAATGAAATTTGAACTATTTGATAAAAAGTACAGATCTACAGTGTCTGATATGATGGAAGGTCTGCGTCTCGGTGGCTATCTTGACAGCGACAAAAAGACATCGGATGGCAAGAATGAAGAACGAAACGAGGAAGGTTTATACGCTGATGAAGACACATGTCTTCGTTCATGGTGGGAGTCAAATAAGCCTCCTATCCCAAGTGACGAGGTTTTTCCTACAGCAGACTCTGTCAAAGGAATTGTTTCTATTCTACGCGCGCGTGAAATGCAACTCCAGCTGATCCTCATTCTTGAAGTACTTGCCCTTGGGGCTAGCGAAGCTGACAGGACTAGTGCCGAGATGCTAGGGGATACTATCACCGAGGATAAAAGCCAAGAAAAAAATAAAAGAGACAAAAAGAAAAAACAAGATTCTGACTATGGCCTCATGGCTGATTTGTTGACCGATCGTCTATGTATCTGGCAAGCCACACTCTCTGATAACATTCACTCTATTCTTGGCGGCAGAGAGGTATTGAAAGAATTCTGCATTGATATTATCGTTCCATTGTAGGGCATTTTACCGTGACTATGGAAAGAATACTAACATTAGCTTCTTTGCACGCCTTCCACAGGTTTGCAGGTCTATGAACCGTAAGCTTGGTGGACCAGAAATGTCAACAAGAGCCCCGAAAAGGAGCCGTTCAAGAGATGCGTCCAAGCTGCATCTTTCCAAAACAGTATCCTCGAGCCGTACATCTTCTCGTGCTTCCTCAATGCATCACTCCCGTCCCCCATCTAGAGCCTCTACAACTCTAGAACAAGTGTGGTCAGATGAGCAGAGGCTAAGAAGAAGCGTGTCCCGTGGGCCCAACGATGCCATTGCGCATCTACGAAGCGCCACTGCCGCTCCAATCCCAGGCACCAAGAGGGAAAACAGCGAGTTTTCTGATTCGATTCGTAAGAAAGCACGCAAGTCAAACGCTATGGATGTTGAGACGGAGCTTCAGTCTGCCATAGATGCTATGAAACGTCCCGACCGGAAGCTTGTAGGTAAAACTATAGCTGATGAGGCCGAGAAAAGAATTCTTGGCCTAGGTGCTTTACGGGGGACTACTCTAGCACCAACTCGCCGTCCCCGAAAACCAACGAGACCCATGCCTGGTCCTCCATCGGTACAAATCAAAGCAACTCCGGCCAACCTCCGATATCGCGACATTACGTCTGGACCATCAAGGTCGCTTTTTGGAAATACAACCAAGTCTCGTGCGCCTCGCTTGCAAACCGATTTTGTAGCCAAATCCACTCGTAGGCGTCCAATGGACTACATTCCAGAGTCTCCAATGATCGGCATGGAAGGATTCCCGGAAACGCCATGCCGTAGTTCTCGTCTTCATCTTAATCAAAAGACATTGACCGACATTATTCCACAGTCCTCGCCATCAAAGTCCTTCATCCCAGCGTCACCGGTAAAGTCACAAACCATAGCTCCCTCCAAGCCGCCTTTATCGATTTACCAAAAGCTCGGCTGGGATGACTAGCATCCGTTTTTTTAGTGTGCGATATTGATGGTTTCTTACGTATTGCTACCGGGTTATTAGCCTTATATTTGCATATTTGGCACTTTTTATGTATAATTAATCTATCGAATGAAAAGCCTATAATTACAGCATAGTACCGTGCATGCCCAAGAAAATGCCTCTACTTTAGAGCATCCCTCAGTGTCCAATGGTGGTTCTGAGCGTTCAATGCGTTTAAAGCGGGCGCTTAGCAGGTGCTTTCAGGAAGAAAGGATCTCTACCAGCGTGAAAAGGCTCATAGGACTAATTTGCATCCTTCCTCTCTAGGTATTCTCTACGTATTCATGAACGTTAAACCACAATGAAGCATTGCGGGTTCCGAATATGTACTTCTAAACCTTTCTAATTGGTACTGGCTTCCGTGGTATGCTGTAATGAGAATTTCCCTCTTCTGTTACAGCTACCCCTTGTAAAGGCCGACCAATATAACTTTGTGATTCACCCATAGGATCACTAGCTGATCCAAAGACGCTTGATATGTTCATAGGCCCATTAGTTTGTACAGACCCAGGACGAAGGCCATTGCTAGTTGATGCTGTTTTTTCGTTCCACGATCCTGAGCTTGCATTGCCAAGTATCCCCTTTTTAACGCGTTTATGAGCCCCGACCTTCCGCCATAGGTAAAAAAGAGCTCCTAAAGATTGATCTTTAAAAGAGTCATCGCTGCTTTCATCTAGAACCATAAAAAAAATGCCGCTAATCAGTCCGGCCAAGATAAGTATTGTTAAAATACCAGCGCCTGCCTTGTCTCCGTTGGTAATAGCTTTCAGTTGATGTGCATCGACTTCGTTCGTATCTGTCATTCCAGCGTTAGGATCGCCCTGGGAAGTGCCACCCGTGGAGTCTGTTACTGGTGCTTCAACAGATCCAATCATATTTGCAAGGGTTATCTCCATAGCTGCCATTTGCTGGCCAACTCCAGTAGTCCCATCCCACTTGCCGTTATCTGTCCATTTTAACCCACACATCCGACCGTTATCACCGCCGGTGCATTGGCTAGCGGCTGCCTTTGCCGATGCTCTCAATAGGGGTACAATTGTTTCTGAAGTCCATGGCGCCCATTTTATGGTTGCTGCCATCCATCGACTAAGATATGCTTTGAACGACTGCTCGTCAAGATTGCACAAATTGACTGGCTCACAGGCAACCTCTGACATTATATTGTTCCCATCAGATTTGAAAAAAATCTTTGTTCCATTAATCAGCCCATCGACGCGTTCTTTCCATAAAGCAGTATTGACATCATCTTTGATATTGCTTGAGTAGTTGTACATGGCAGCGGCACCTAGTAAGAAGGCACCAGCATTGTATGTCCATTGGTATGGTGTGATGGCTGTGCAATTTGATTCAACGGAAGCTCCATCATAGACATAATAGTTGTCATCTATCAGCTTCATGTTGATCATCCAATCCCACGTTTTCACTACCCAATCGCTGTATTGCTTGTCACCAGTGTAAAGAAGAAGCCGAGCTGCGATGTTGAAAAAACAAGCTTGCGAGATAGAGTTTTTGTAGTCGTATCCGTTGTTCCATTTGAAAATCTGCCATCGAAGACCGCCATTACAATCTGCTGTCTCCCACCGGGCAGCCTGTGTGTTGAAGACCGCTTGTGCTAAAGCTAGCCATTGAGGTTTTCCAGCTGGTGGATCTGGAAATTTATATTCAGCAGCAGACATTACTGCCATCCCCCAAAACCCTTGGTCATCGTTTCCTTCTGTAAGGGTTTGATTTGGTGGCATATAGTCATTGTTTGGGCCCACTTGAAAGAGTAGCCCTTCGGTAGTTAGACTATTAAATTGGCTGTCTCCTGTGTAATACCAGTAATCAATGAGAGATCCCATCATAGCACCGGTTTCCCACCCTGTTGTTAGGGATTTAATATCAAAATTTCGATGTCAACGTACAGTAGTATGGGTTTGGAAGTAGCCCAGGAATTTGTCCTGGCTCAGTCCCCTTGTAAAATGACAACATATCTTCAGCCATTGATTTGGCCACCTTCTTTATCGAATCTGTAAATTAGAACAGCCCATACTTTTAAACTCTTAATGTATGTACCATGTGAAGTTGTGTCCAGGTCATAAGCAGATGTTGGCGGGATTGAAACAGACCAAAATAGAAGAAGGATGATACATCGAAAAAAGAAGCCGCTCGTTTGAGATATTGACAGAAAATTCATCTTCAAATAAGCGGTGAGGATCTTCGGGTATGAATGGGAGATCGAACTATATTAATGAAAGTAATATCCTCAAGATGCTAATAAAATGATGATAATAATAATGCCGCTATTATTCACTTTTGATGGATCTTGATATTTAGTCAAAGAAGATTATGGAAAGGAGGAAACCATCCACAAAAAGAGTGCGCAAGAATGCTTCGCAGACAGTTACGATTCTAGGAAAGAATTAAGATGAGAAACATAATTCATGAGTCAAAATCTCGGTAATGAGTGTGTATCTGTGAGACAAACACTTATCGCTGGGATAGTAGGTAGGGTAATACAGATGTCAGATGGATAAGCGGGTATGCACTTTCCTAGAAATTGAAAGCAAAAGCCGAGCGAAACGCAATTATAAGAGCCATCTTCCAATTCCGGAACAAATGGAGGTCCATGAATCTCGAAGTATTAGGGACAAGTGGATATATGTAGAAATATCTTCCTCACACTACGATGTATCTCAAAGATTAAATACGAGGTTTTTGAGCATTGCGGCATGTAATTTATGTACCTCTAGGTACCTTATACTATTTTTAGACGCGATCGCTGTGTGACGTCACTAACACTGAAAACAGAAACGTTTTGAAAGTTAGCTTCACGTTTACGAGACTTAAGAAATGCATGTGTTGCACGATTGCAGCTCTCTCAATCTTCTTCCAATTAAATGCAATCAAATTCAAATCCAATCCAATTCAAAATGTCGCTACTTCTATTATGGAGGTACATACCTACATATTACCTTACATACCTATGCCTCCCCCGCCATTCATTCCTCAGTGCTTCAGCCACACTCGAGCCTTTAGGGTGATGTCTAGGAAAGGAAACACAAAATTAATGTGGTTACTCAAAAGTACGCACGCCCTTGCGCAAGCAAAAAAGATATAGGCATACTATTAGCTAGGTACCTACCTACACATGAAGGGTGCTCCTGAGCTTATAATGGAATTCAATACCTAGAATTGGGATCCACCACGAGGCCATTTGAAGTTATAAACCTTGCATGTGTGTGTTTATACTTGGAAAAGGAGGTACATAATACCGAAAAAGAAGTGTGCCTGGCAAAAAAAGGAATCGCACCATTCTCTTGCATGTAATCATAACCCAAGGCTTTGGGCCGAGTTTTTCACGGGTATGGCCGTATGGAAGTCTGTCGATCAGACATATAATTCATACATAAGTAATGTTAAAGACAAGTTCTGTTTTGCACTCGGCTCTATTTTCCTCAAAATGCACACCTGTTAGTCTCTTATGTATATCATACATGAATCAATTAAAGTACCCAACGAACAAACAAGCATTAACGCCATTATCACTTAAAAAACGAAAAAGAATATAAAAAATCAAAAAAGGTCATCCGTAGAAGAAAAACGTTAACGGCGATTGGTCTTTCCAATACCACGCTTGCCGGCAACGAGATGTTTTGTAAGTGATGGTGCAATGTGACGGTCAGCTTCACCTTGGCGTGCCATGCGGTTCATCTTTTTCTGACTAATCTGCTTCAGTTTGGCTGTCTTGATGGCACGCTTTACGTCCTCGAGCTTTATGGCCTGCTCGCCTTCATCTTCATCCATATCCATCATATCTTCGTCACTATTGTCGGAGCGCATAGTAGAAAGCTCACGCTTGGCATTCTTTCGAGCAGCAGCACGAGATATAATTGAACGAGGAATTGGTGCACTATTCTTCATAGACTGCTTGCGTAATCTCGAAGCATTGCGGAGTTGACCAAGCTTTTCACGAATAATTTCGGCTTTGCCCATGATCTCTTCAGCATCACTTGGCAAAGACTCATCATCAGAGTCATAGTACCCAGATTCTTTAAGCTTAATTTCCTCTGCCTCAAGCTGAGCCATTTTCTCTACAATGTCAGGATGATAGAAGTCATGGAAGTTCTGGCCGTTGATGACTTCAGGCATAACATCATGCTGATGGGCTGGATCAATACCAACGTAGTCGCGCTTCATGTCAAAGTTATATACACCAGCGCCGCCATTCTCAGCTTCAATATCGCGCTCAAGACGAATGTTCCCCAATTCTCCTTGTTTATAACGTTCACGTAACTTGAGAACATCGTCAGGGATTTTATTTTCGGGCATGGCAATGGGATTTCCATTCTCGTCTTTCGGAACAGCTACATGTATGCGGCGAAGAAGAGAATCGCCACGAGAGCCCTCCTTGTCTGCACTGGAAGCAACTGCAGTCATTTTCTTAGCAACTCGGTCAGAAATAAGACGGTCACAAGCAGCCTTTTTGATTTGATGAATGCCATCACCAGTAGCACACGAGGCTTCCAGTGTATCGACAACAAAATTGGATTTTGCTAGGTCATCAATGAGAGCACGCTTTTCAGCCTCAAGGTCACTGAGGCGTAGTAAGTCAGACTTGTTGCTCACAAGATATACAGAGCGTTGTGCAAATATGGGAGCGAGACTCTTGAAGAGTGTGCACTGAGCCTCTAGAGAATATCCACAGTTTTCCGAAGGGTCAAGGAAGAAAAGGACAGCGCAGTTCAGGTGAGCAAGGGCAGAAATAGACTGCATCTCAATCGTGGTCATTTCATCGAGGGGCTTATCTACAACACCGGGTGTGTCGATTACTTGAAATCGGAGATAGTCATAGTCGAAATGACCACAGAACAAACTCTTTGTGGTAAAGGCGTAAGAATCGACGGGCGTGTCGGTACGGCTGACAGTGCGCACAAAACTCGACTTTCCAGTATTTGGCAACCCGAACACAAGAAGGGTACGTGTGGTAGGGTCTATTGAAGGAAGACGCCCAATATGTTGGCGGATCTCCTCGAGGTAGGCAAGGGAGTCTTTCAATCGGCGCATAACGTTAGACATACGGCCAAGGCCTGCTCTCTTCAACGTCTTCGCTTGATAAAGGGACTGAGAGTACTTCAGCAAGCGCACATAGTCACGCGCAATTGTTTCAACCGTATTCTTTGCATTGGAGAGATGTGACAGGGCGATTTTGTAGTGATCAGCGTCGTATAGAACATTGAACAAACTACTATCTATATCATATTAGTGAACTGAGTCTCAATGGCAGGAAATAATTACACGTACGGAAAGGATGCATATCTGAAAGGCGAGGAAATGTTGATACAATGTCATTGAGCTTTTCTGAGAAGGCTTCGGCCGTAAACTTGACCTTTCTGGTGTAAAAGGCTCTGATACGGGATATTTTAAAACCAGCGCGGATTTGCGTCGGAAGTCGTCGTTGAGTAGAGGACAAAATAATGTCGACAAACTCAACATGATTTGGAACTGGGGGTATGTCCTTCCACTGCGTTCTCATTGTAAAGATTTAGAGATGAAAGGCGTAAATTTTCGACAATGTTATGAAGAAAAAAATCAGAAGCAGTCAAAAAATTACTTTCGATACTTCAAAAATTCTGCCGTGAAAAAAAGTTTTAGTGGGGTCATGAAGGATATGCGCTAGGGTACCTCCATGTTACTTTCTACACATTAAAGTACCTTTGAGCGGTGAGGAGCGTAGCCTTGTTGTTGAGGCTATGTTTGCTTTTTAGGTTGCTGAATCTGTAGTTGATTAAGTGGTTGGCTCAGCTGGTTGCATTACATACTCTGTTATGCATCTTAAGGTTTATCGGGAGGATACAGTTTGTACATTGTATTATTGTCGACGAAATTATCGCACTCTTTATTATCTATATCCCCGCCAACTCCCCAGATTTCCCAACTCGGGGAGGACCCTCTACAGGTAATACATACAATAGAAATTTTCTAAAATACCTGTATCGATTTTATCATAGTGCTTGATACGCTAAAATACAGTGGACTGTCCACTAATCCTTTCTTTTTACAAATGTCAAAAATAAAAATGGATCCGCTACGCGCTTCCACCAATAAAATTACTGTCCGCACGTGCTCCAGCTAGGCAGAGGTGACGAGAACTGAGCAATGACCACCTCCCGAAGGGTATAGGACGCTTGGAGGCCATGGCCTCCAAGAGTGCGTGGAATGGGGTCCCCGGACAGTGTCCAGAGCGTCGGTCGGGGGCACGAAGGCACCTGCAGGTGTGCCAAACGTGTATAGGAAGTGATGGTGACCAGGCGTGGTGGTCGAAGGTAAATCCGTAGAGTAAAATGTAAAAGATGTCGCCGTTCAAGGGAGCGCACTAGACGCAATCCGCATATAGAGGGCGAACATCTGGGGGCGCTGCATCAAGCGGCGCGCGAAAGGGAGACGCTGTGCCGGTGTCGTCGGCACCAGAGGTAAGCCGAGACGTGTGGCTTCGCTGTTCCAGCGGTCCCTGCGAGGCCGGCAATGGATGAAATGGAGAGGCGCTTTTTCCGCTCCACACTGGCACCGCAAAATTGCGTCGGCATGGTTAAATTTGCGGTGATACCACGCAAAATCCCCATGGCCGTGCCATGCTGCCAAAAGAGAGTGCAGATAAATCCGCGGTATTGATAGCTCTGGTGAAGGGCTGAGGCTGTACTCCATCCTCCATGCCTTGTACCGATCGTGACACCTAACCAGACTGGCCTCCCACCAGTCCATGGCCACGTCGCGATATGGGGCTTTTAGTCGGGAGCGGGCGCCACTGTAGCTGATAGTGGCGCCCAGAGGATCAAGAGGACCGTTCTTGGCGGCCTGCTTTGCGTACCTAGGCATCAGCCGCTTCGTTTCCCTCAATGCCAAGATGGCTAGGGACCCATTTAAAGCGCACTGGATGCTCTTCTACAAGGCGGTAGATTGCCAAAAACACGGCCTGTGATGTGCGTGGTGGGCTTCCCCGAAGGCACCAGATGACAGAGGTACTGTCCAGACAGATCCAGATCTCGCCTCGTCGTTCTCGGTCCTTCCAGGCGGCAATCGCCCGTTCGATGCCACGTAGGACTCCAAGAGCCTCCGCATCAAATGCGTGGTTCTCTGGATGTATGCTGCCACCGCCGTGGTCAATCTCGGCTCCTTCAGACCAGTTGCTGAGCCCATATCCTCCATGGCGCTCATCCTCATCACTGTAGACAGACCCATCTGTCCAAGCGATGATGTTCGTCCAGTCATGCCAAGAGAGCCAGGGTCGAAGCTCCTCAGCTGCAGCACGTTTGTCCAGCCCCCCTGTGGGGTCCTCTCTGCATCCGGGGGTGTACCGTCGTGGCACGAGGGCCAGTCGGGTGAGCCCGGAGGGAAGAGACTCGCATTGCCATTGCAGGGTTGTCCGCTTCCAGGTCGGTTCGCCGCGCCTTGGACCGTTGGTCAGCAGCCGGATCTGCGTGCGTGGGGCCAGCATGTGGGAGGCCGGCACGGCAAGAGCACGCAGCCCTTGGCGCAGCTTTTCGCGCTCGAGGATCATCACCCCAGAGGGCAATGGGGCGTCGCGGGTGGCAATGACACCACGGACAGTCAAACCAAAGTTTATCCTCGTCCTTATATGCTCATATGGCCATTTCTTTTTGGCTTTCTTTGAAAAAGCATTCTCCTCACAAATTTTCCTCCATTGGGAGTTGTTTAGAGAGCCATGATGAACTGTTCTTCTGGCTTTCTGTGCCGGACTCAGTGTATTTGCGTACTGGTCCGAACAGCCTTCAGCGTCAGTTAGAGCCTTCTCTTAACCAAAAGGATTCGATGGAGAGAGAAGAGAGAAACTGGCGCTAGAGGAGTTTTTATGGAGGGGTGTTTTCTACCACGTCACCGACTTGGCTAGTGGGGCCGGGCGCTTGTCCCGTGACACTTTCATGATAATATCGCTAATATCTTTTTGAGTAAAATGGGTGACATCAAAGTTTTCATTGGCCCACATAGCAATCTGGGTCTGAGTGAAGGCTCTCTCTGATGCTTTTCCAGTATTCGTGGCACTGGTCTTCACTGAGTCTTTGTCTCTTGTCGACAGCCATTGTGATGTAGATAGCGACACTGAATCAGTCTGAACGTAATATACATAAAATGGTGTGCACAGCCTTCTATGTAGTTTGACTTAGTATTTTGTAATAGAAATATAAACATTAACTCAGATTGAAGAATATGTACCTAGGTAACTAGGTATGTATGTAGGTACATAATTGCTATGAGTAAAACATGATACGCTGTGGTTTATGTGGGAGAAACAAATAATTCTCGATGGTGAGCCGTAGAAATTCTGCTACTATTTTCACTCTTTCCATTTCATTATCGTTGTCCTTTCGTTTTACTGCATGTACTCAACTACTATTTATTTTGTGCTTCGAAATGGCATTAGCGATATGTACCAAAAGTAGGTAAACACTCACGCGGAAAGAGCGTTTTCTATTCCCTACGACCTTCCTTTTTTTGTTTGTATGTTGCTCAAAACATAAAAGCCCACACCATCCTTCCTCTGTTTGTTATCCTTTCTTTAATCAGTTCCTGTCCCATCAAAGTACATATATAAACATAACAGTAAGGTGAGCTTCACCCAGCGGAAGGCCATTGGTATCAGGAATTAATATATTATAAGGGGAGCATAGAACATGGAACAGGCGCAGGCTCCTTCCAGCGAGGTGGTAGGACCTATTGGTGCGTATCCGCCTAGTGTTGGGTATGATCCTGCCAGGGATAAAATTGAGGAAGCTCGCAGAAAAGGAAAGGACATGCCAAATCGACTAGATCTACCTCCAGAAGCATATGACTTTGATGGTAAAAAACCAATTTTCGCAGCTCGCCCATCATATAACACGAAGGAGAAATCTATCAAAGTCAGAGTGAACCAATATCGCGTTGAGCAGGCCAACGCTACAAAGGTCCAGCAGTATTCTGTAAGCTGAGCACTTGGTTATTCTATCTCCCTAACACTTAGGTCTCACTTATCCCAGAGCCCACACGATCAATTGTTTACAAAAAAGTTTGGGCTTCAAACAAAGTTCAAACGTTTCTAGAAAAAAATCCACGGATCTGGCTTTACGATGGCCGCAGTTTGGCATGGTAAATAACATCTCGTTTTATCACGGATTATGCCTAACGAAATCAATATAGGTCAATATCAAATGTTTCTGATCCAATAAAAATAGATATTGATCTTGACATCGAGCAAGGAAAAGCCCCTCGTCCAGGTCACCCCAACAAATTTACGCTCTGCATTAGACACACAAGTACTATCCATATCGACAGTCTAGTGTCATACTTGCGAGGGAAATCTGGGTGGGATACCCATGTTCTTGAATGCATGAACTTTTTCGATCACGCTCTACGTCAAAAGCCTTCTCAGTTGATGACTGCCATCCGCCGCAATTTTTATCATCCCCAAGGGATTCGTAAGGACCTGGATGGGACTATATACGCCGCAAAAGGTATTTATGCCGCATTCCGCCTAAGTGAATCTATACACGCAGGCGGCTCTGGACTGGGAATCAATGTCGATGTAGCGAATACTACGTTTTGGAAGGAGCAGACCTTGGCAGATGCTGTTCTCAACCTATTGAAAATATCCAGTGACAAGTGGCGTATCAGAGATCATAAAGATGCAGCTGAGTATCTAAAGCCAGTTCAATGGGGAATGAACAAAAAACTGAATGAACCCACGCTCTCAGATGCGTTCAAAGTTCTTCGCCGCTTCCAGAAGCTCAGATTCCGCGTTTCTCATCGAGGAAAACAAGGTGAGGAAAAAGTATATACGATTGCCCGCTTTGCATGGCATCAAAAATATGGATTTGAAGGAGCACACAGCAAAAATTACTCCTTTACGCTGCGCAAAACAGGCGAGTCACGTACAGTTTTTGACCATTACATGAAACAGTATGATGTTACATTGCAATATCCGCTATATCCTGTCATTGAGACAACTCGGGATGGGGCATTTCCGGTCGAGGTGTGCCATCTTTTACCATGGCAAAGATATAACTACAAACTGAACAGCCAACAAACTTCTGATATGATACGATTTGCAGTCACTCGTCCACAGGAAAGGGCCAAAAGTATTAGTGACAACGTCAAAAGGCTCGGATGGGATAATGATGAATATCTCAAAGAGTTTGGTATTCGGGTCAACACAGCAATGTCCACAGTTCAAGCGAGTCTTCTTAAGCCACCATCGGTTGCATACAAGAATGGAAATGCAAACCCTGGCACCACTGGCCGCTGGGATCTTCGTCAGAAAGTTTTTCATATTAACAACAAAGGACGTGAGCTCAATTCATGGTCTATTGTTGTTATCGATGACTGTGTTGCTGCCAACTCTGTACAGAATTTTTCACGAGTTTTTACCAAAACATACAAAGACCATGGCGGCCTTATTCCTAGTGCACCTCATCTTATTCGGTTTCCTCGCAACAAAGATCTTGGCGAGGCATTCTTTGAAGCTTATAAAGCCACAACCAATTTTTTCAAAGGTGTTTCGCCGGTCATTATGTTTTTTGTTTTGCCAAACAAGAACAGCTTTTCATATTATAGGCTCAAGAAATCAGGCGAGTGTCGTTTCGGAATGGTGACGCAAATGCTGAATATGGCACATGTAAACAAAGCCCAGCCACAATACTGCTCAAATGTGTCTATGAAAGTCAATGCTAAACTTGGAGGCACAACATGCCGTATCCCCCATGAAACTACGCCAGCAGCCCCGGCGTTCTTTAGCACCCCTACTATGGTGATTGGGCTTGATGTGTCTCACGGCTCAACAAACATCAAGGGAGACCTGGAGCCCTCCATGGCAGCCATGTCGATTTCTTGGGACAAAGATGCTTCTCGCTATGCCGCATTTTGCCAAACGAATGGATATAGACAAGAGATTGTTAACCCAGTGCGTCTTGAAAGCATGTTCGATGGGGCCCTTCGACGCTGGTGTCAAGCCCTAAATTGCCGAGTTCCTGCACACGTGTTTTACTTCCGTGACGGTGTTAGCGAGGGCCAGTTCTCCCAAGTAATGGATTACGAAGTTGGTGAGCTAAAACGAATTTTCTTGAAGCGTTGTGGAGCTTGCCCAAAGTTCACGGTAATTGTTGCTACGAAAAGGCATCATATCAGATTTTTCCCTGAAAATGGAGACCGTAATGGAAATCCTCTCCCTGGGACTATTGTTGAGCGCGAAGTTACTCATCCTTTCCATTACGATTTTTACCTTTGCTCTCATGCGGCCATCCAGGGTACTGCTCGCCCGGTTCATTACCATGTTATCCATGATGAAATTAAGATGCCTGCGCACCTTCTACAAAAGATGATTTACCAACAATGCTATCAATACGCACGATCCACCACACCTGTGTCTCTCCATCCTGCAGTATACTACGCACACTTGGCTGGAGACCGTGCCAGGGCCCACGAGAATATCGAGTCTGACAGCAAAGACCCCGAGCATCTGCAGAAAATGATGTCAAATTGGACCGCCAAAAAGTCTTCTGGAAGTGGTACTCATCCTACTGAGTCACTTCCATTGTTGCCCTTTGGATCAAAAGATGCCGCGGATAGCAACAAAAATTTCACGCCTTATACTATGTGGTATATCTAAGATGGTGTTCGAATGGATTTAAGATAGATTGCCTTTATTATTTGAAGTTTTTTTCAATATATTATTTACTTTAGACATCAACTACCTTTCCAATCTTTCAATATGAAAGCTTGGTACATCCAAGACTTGAATCAAGAAGGCAGAGTGGAGCACTTGCTGTGGGAAGAAGCTCCCGGTGTAAAAGAACCAGCTCCCACGTGATTGGAGGTACTAGTACTAGCATTATCTTGTCACCTCCACTCATAAGACCCATCACCCGCCACAAGGTTTCTCGTTCGGCCGTTTATTCCAAAGTGGTTTACATACCGGGTATTACCTTCCTGTCTTAATGATCTCCCGGAGACTTTTGACTAGATTCAGGTGCGCCTCCCAAAATCAACTACACTCCAGAAAGATGCATATTAAAACGATCCCGATGTGTAAGTTACACAACTGCCACAAATTTGAAAACCGCTAACAAGGATATAACAGGGGTGGGTACGGGCGACAACTACGCCTACCTTGTTGTCGACAATGCTAGTAGGAATGCTGTCATAATTGACCCTGCCAATCCGACGGAAGTCGTGCCAACCTTGAAGAAGGAAATTAATGATGGCATCAAACTGACGGCCATTATTAATACCCATCAGTATGTATTCACAATAATGTAGTGATTTCTAATTGTAGTCATCACGACCATGCTGGTGGAAATGACAAGTTGGTATGTTCATTTTGGAAGAGGGAATGATCTAACCAAAGCGAACGCTTCTTGAGATGCCATCTCTTAAAATTGTAGGTGGCAAAGATTGCCAATCAGTCAATGACGTACCGGCGAATGGCAATGTGTTCCACTTGGGGGACATTAAAATCAAGGCCATACACACCCCTTGTCATACCCAGGACAGTATTTGCTGGGCCATGGAAGATAAGGACAACAAGGTTGTTTTTACTGGTGATACTCTTTTCCACGGTGGTAAGTTGTCCATATTTGTAAATGGCTACTCATGAAACAACAGGATGCGGTCGGTTCTTTGAAGGAACGGCAGCTGAAATGTATAAGGCACTAAATGACCTTTCTCTTCTCCCCGCGGAGACTCGTGTCTACCCAGGCCATGAATATACCGCAGCAAATGCAAAGTTTTGTATTCATGTCTTGCCGAATGACGAGAATATGCACAACCTGCAAAAAGTCGCCTCTGAAACAAAAGAAACCACTGGCAAATTCAATATCGGCGATGAAAAAAAGCACAACGTTTTTATGCGAGCAGATGACCCGCTTGTTCAAAGAGTTGTCGGGAAAAAGGGGGACCCTATCGGAACAATGAATAGTCTCCGTGACATGAAAAACAACTTTTAAGATCCTATATATAAAGCAATACACAAATTAAATTCAAATGGAACGAAGTAACACACCTCCCCTCTTCGTCATTGATAACAGATTGCGCAGAAGCAATAAATATGACGGCTTCTATAAAAATTACAGACAGCAGTAAGCCGGTTTGATGTGAAAAGTGGCACGGCTATGCACGCTTTCAGGTGTGATGGGCTGCCTCGGTATTGCCTACTGTTGTTATGCTGGGTATTAATTTTTAGTTATGATTTGTTGGATGTCAACACTATCTATCATGGCTAAAATTTGCAACGGACGCAATTGGACTTCTCAGAATGATACTTCGGCTGGGGGATTTGACTAGAGGCGATCCATTTGCAGCCACAAACCTCTGCTTGTCATCGCCAATTTTTCGCCTGAACATGCCTAAATCTGACAGCAATGTCTGCATATAATCTTCCATATTTCCACCATTTTCGGGTTTTTGGCCTGGTAAATGCTCAGATGGACTGCATGGCTTGCTGATAGGGCTTATATTAGTATTGGACTGCACTGATATGCCAATCCGCTCTTGACCCATATTGCTAAGAGATGAAGTATTGACTGTAATCCCAAATGGTGTTTTCAATCTCTCAACTGCCAGTCGCAAGTGCCTTTCCAAGGAGTCATTCTTCATTTGTAGACTGCGAATTTTGTTCTCTGCAATGAGTGCTTTCTCCTCCATCATCCGTTGCATAGTGGTGACACGGACTTGGTAATCTTCTAGCAATTTTTCACGGGCTACGTCACGCTCTTGTTTTTCTGAGGATTCTGAAACTGACAATTGCAGCCTGCGAATCTCTTCTGACATTGCGGCCATTTGAGCGTCTCTCTCGGCCGTTGATATACTATCTTGATTGACGATTGCCCTCGTTTTGATTCTCTTTGCCTGGTCAGCGTATCGCAAGGTGGACAATGTTTCGTCATAGTCCCCAGGCGCGATGCAAGCAATCATAGCTGTCTTTGAGTTACCACCAAGAGAATCTTTAAGGAGCCATGTTAGTATAGAGTCTCTATATGGAATGACGTCGGCTCTGTGTTTCTTTGATGCTTTTGATGACTTTGAGTTTTTTGGGTCGGCAAGAGCTGCAATAACTCTTCCAAGGGTGGTCAAAGACTTATTGATATTTCCACCCTCCCGAAGCCTTTGACTAGTTGCATCTGTTGATTTTGCTCTTTCGCTGCCAGCAAGATCAACCAATCGAATCCGGGATGTTCTTTCTGTCGTTTCGTCGGTTGCAGGATCAGTGTGAATCTGCCTCAAGAGTATAGTAAACACTGCATGAGATCGGCTAGAGGTATTGTTCATTCTGGTGGAGGCTGTTGTTCTTGAGCAGTCTCCGATTTGCATGTATTTTAAAATCTCATCCAAACTGCGTACTGGAACCTCTGTCAAATCCTTGACATACGGCCCTTCCACTGGCGACTCGCGAATTTTGAGGTAGTAGGGCACTTGAGAGGGAGAAACTGGAACAAGCAAGTCTCGTACATGTTCGTTATATACCTCGAAGTATGATACGCGAACGTTGTAGGTGATATTTGGAGTTTCGCTTTGTGCTGCAGTTATTCTTTCGAAAAGGTCCTTGCAAGTTCTTGGTATTAGCCCCGGCTCATCAGGGGTTCCCATCATTGTGTAGCTTTTTCCAGATCCCGTCTGGCCGTATGAAAATATGCAAGTATGGTAGCCGTCAAAGTTGTGATCCAAAAACTCTTCACCAAGGCAGTTATAGACATCCTCTTGAGTTGCGTATTGACTGTCACTCCGCTGGTGGCTCCAAAAAGAATTATCAAACGTAAATGTCCTGTCTTCGAGGTTTGCTCTCCGGGTGTTGGCTTTAGTGTAGGCAGCAGAGACCGGGTCATGGTCACCCAAAGGTGTCAATAGTGTGGTTGACTGAGTTTCAGGGTTCATTCGAATAAGACACTTTGTGTCACTATCGAATTCTTATAAATTAGCTTGCGTTCTCGAGGATAACAATTAAAAAAGCATACCTCTTTGTAGGAATGCACGAACGCGAACCGCAACATGAACATTGCTACCAGCCTCCGGCTTTGTACGCGGAAGGGCTTTTCCATCACGAGAGCGTAAAGAAGGCGTGGATGCCGAGGATCGTACTGATCTAAGAGACGGCAGTTCAGACGCCATAGCTGTCGACGTCTGTTTGCAGTTTCTTGTGGCGTCAACGGAGTCTGTCGAAAAGTTGTTGGTGTCGTTCGATGGTCTTCTTCGCCCTTCAGTTGCTTTTTTGTTTTCTGTAAACGGCAGATGTTTTAGTTTTTCTTTTTTCTCTCTTTTCGGCCGTGCTTGTCTCTCTGGAAGTAGTCTTGGCTCGAGTGAAATTCCAATCAAAGTCTCGAATATATCGTTGACAATTTCTTCTGATCTAAGCTTGCGCAGAGAATGCATCGAGGATCTTTACAGTTGATCGGCTTTGTTTATGTAGGTAGGTTGGTGGATACTGTGTACTACTATGCGTGCCTGTGTATGGTCTATGACATGTTACTACAGGTACTAGCAATGCGTGTTGTTGTTGCTGGGGTTATGTTGGTAATCACAGGCAGCCGGTAGATACCTATCGATTTCAAGCTTTCCTACCTCAACGAAAGCTTAAGAAGTATTACTATTTATGTAGATGCTTAAGTTAAGATTTTCTTGACGATTCATGAAGTCTTATGCGCCTTCGGGAGCTTCAATTCCTCATATAAGGTGCTATTAATAGCTACACCTGCTCCGTCAAGCTACGTCAACAGGTACCTACATCTTAGCCGCCAGCCCGCGTGCTTTTTGCAGGTGTTGAGCTTGGGTGCATTGTGGTTTGGTTACATAGGTACCTAATATTTATGAATTTGTTGAGATCTTGTTTACGAGTGGTATGACTGAAATTTGCCGCTCAAGAACTTTAAGTACCAAGTGCTATATAATTACAGATGTATGACCTCAAGCAACAGGTTGAATGAAGAGTTGAAGAGTGTTTCTATTTTGATTGGCGTGTCAACGTCATGTGACAGCTGCACATCGCAGTAGGGTCTATGTATGTACTAGTTTTGTTGACATGACTGAGGGTTTGGGATTGAAGAATTAAGAGCAAGGTTCTATTATTATCCTCTACCTGAAAAAATCAGCCGCCCATACCCTGACAATGGATTGGTACGATTGACACCATGTTGCAGTGTTATGTATTATAATACATGGACCAGGTTATTAACGGTACCCAAGACTTGGAATGCATAAAAATATTGCCAAATACATAAACGTTGTTTACTCTCCTACTTAGTACTTGCTGGTTCCAATCATGGACTCAATGTACCTCTACATAGGTACCTAGGTACCTACGAGGATGGTAATGCTATGTGTGTACTCTAGACAATTCTTCTGGGCTTATCACGCTCTCGTAGCTCGCTCAAGTCATCAATCCACATTATATAAAAACCTCCCTCCTGCCTGGCTTCATTTGTGACTTAATATGCGTTTTGATCGGATGAAGCAAGATGCTAGTATAGGCCTCAGTAAGAACAAAACAATAATACCTGTTTTCTGCATTCTAATTTTGTCTATAAATGCATATATGCATGTATACGGATCATCTGTCGCTTGTTGAGTGCAGCAAATCGGTTTTATGAAGGCGAAGGCAGTCTTGTCGTGTTGAGCATTAGCTTTCATATTGAAAATGTATTTGGGGCTTGTATGCATGTGCAAACTCTGGGCTGCTGTTCCTTCACAAGGGCATCTCATTGCACTGACCGGATGTACACCCATATGTATCCTTTAGGAATCCATAAAACGCGTCACAAAATACAATCTCACACAACAGCATACTACTTGTACTAGTATCTTGGATTGCGTAGCTAGGAAATTCAGTAAGGAAAGGCTGCACATCTATTGTCGCTACAATGGCTCGACGATATGACGCTCGTGTATGTGGATTCATTTTATTTCGCCAATTTTCTGACATGCAAGACTACGATTTTTTCGCCAGAGGGGCGACTTTACCAAGTTGAATACGCATTGGAAGCCATCTCCCATGCCGGAACTGCTATAGGAATTTTGGCAAAGGACGGTATAGTTTTGGCAGCTGAGCGAAAGGTCACCTCAAAGCTGCTGGAACAAGACACATCCGCTGAAAAACTTTACGTTTTGAATGACAATATGATTTGCGCCGTTGCCGGAATGACTGCCGACGCTAACATTCTGATCAACTATGCCCGCCAGGCCGCACAGAGATATCTTCTTACCTACAACACGGACATTCCCTGCGAACAGCTCGTGCGCCGTCTCTGTGACTTGAAGCAGGGCTACACGCAGCATGGTGGCCTCCGCCCGTTTGGCGTTAGCTTTATCTATGCCGGATGGGATCCACAGCGCCACTTCCAGCTATATCTTTCCAACCCATCTGGAAACTATGGTGGGTGGAAGGCTACGAGTGCTGGTGCAAACAATGCTAGTGCTCAGTCTCTGCTGAAGCAGGACTACCGCGAAGACTGCACTTTGGCTGAAGCCTGTGGCATGGCCATGAAAGTACTAAGCAAGACAATGGATTCTACAAAGCTAAGTAGTGAAAAAAGTACGTGCTTTGATGCTATTGCTGAGACTAACGTTATAGTTGAGTTTGCTACTGTGAGCCAGAAAGACGGGAAAATATGCCACCGTCTTTGGAGCGCGGATGAAATTGACGAGCTGCTTGAGAAGCACAATCTGAGCAAGGGCGCTACGAAGGATTAGGCTTATTCCGTTAATACACTACCTGCCATACTCCTGCCTTACCCAAGGTAGCTAAATAGCTCAGAATAGACTCCTACTTTCCGTCATCTCTGGGCAAATGGTTCCATTATATTAAACAGCTCACACCCTAACTTTTCATGCCAAGAAGATCTTATTTATTAAAAGGTGCTATTAAATTGCACATATAGGCGCTGGCCTTAGGTGGGTAAGGTCTGGACAACTTACAAGCGAGTCTTCTCTCATTAAAAGAGACATTCCGCGAAGCTCCTTTGGAGAGGTCGTACTGATATGCACAATGTCTTGTCTTTTTCCCAAAGAGATGTATTTTCTTCGGCTCTTTAAGAATCACAATGAACAGTATGTTCCACGTGAAGAATGCGTATGCAATCACAAATACTGATTGTGCCGCCGTGCAAAAACACAACCGGAGTTGGTAAACTAAAAGGCCGTGGTACGACTAGTATACCATAATCTATCTTCAATAATGGCTCAAAGGGCCAAAAAAATAGGATTAAAAATTATTCCCAAGTTCTTCTTCCACCTCATCGGCCCAATTGAAAGAACTAGAATCATTAAACAGACTGTTTATAGAAGACATGGACGTAACTACGTCGGGTTTGGGCAAACTTAGATGAGAGCAGTCAGGAACAGAATTTTTTTCATCAGAAGGAATAACAGGCTTGGACTTCTTTGCCCAATGAGATTGTAAAATGCCTTTTTGGGGTGCCTTTGCATTGGAACTGGAACTTTCAGGTTGCGCTATCGTCTTCTTAGGTGGTGGTGGAGAAGCAGAACTTTCGTAAAAATCTTTCAGAGGCCCTGTCCTCATGGCATTCAGCTTCTGCTGTCGATAAAAGTCGCGGTCTGGGTCGTACTTGTCTGATACTGCATCTGGCTTATTCGATTGTAGTCGCATTTTTTGCATTCTAGCCTCAAGATCCTCAGGTTTCACCTGTTTCCGTGGGTTCGTTCCTGAGAGTATCCGAGTATCATTTGTAGAAGTTTTTTGAACATCATGTCTAGAGGTTGAAAGGGCGTTGTCCCTACTGGTCGTCTGGATATCATTGCTGGCAGTCGAACTTTTATCTTGTTTTTTTGTATTGGGCCTAGATATAGTAGAATTGCTTTTATTATGCCTTGACTGTTCTAGGCCGCCCATCTTGTCAATATATATTGCATATGTCGATGAGAACTGAATGCTTTCATCGATGGAAAGGGGGAGTTATCTTTCTGGCAAGGCTTCGACTCGACCGGATATAATAATAGATACAGATAAGATAACGATAAGACAACTACCCGCAAAAAAAGTTTATCGATAGCGTGAGGCGAGTTTGAGTTACTGCACTTCATATAATATTGTGCGAAATTGTGTTCTTCAAGGAAAGAAAAACACTTCGCACTAGCAGCTTTTTAGATAATGGCACCAACAAGAACAATCAAGAGCAAACATGCGTCTAATAAATCCGGAATCAAAAATAGCAAGGTAATTGACAAAAGCCGAAGATCTGGTCCTGCTACTGGCACAGATGCCATTGTGAAATCGAAGCGTAACAAGGGAAAGCTTCCCGATTCACAGCTAAACTCCTCTCGATCAAAGCTTCTTGAGATTCTTCACAAAAAAAGAAAAGCTAAGGAGTATAATGAGAAAGATCTTGACCTTCCAAAGTTGAATATGATCACGCCACAAGGAACAGTAAAGGCCAAGGGAAAGAAAAAGGGCAAGGTATTTGTCGATGATAAGGTAAATAACTCTACATTATGGAATTTGATTTGATCCTAATGATATAGGAGAGTATGAGTACCATTTTGGCAATAGTTCAGGCCGAGAAAGATGGGCAAATAGAGTCGAAGATTATGAAGTCACGCCAAATGGAGGAGATTCGCCAAGCACGAGTGGAAGAGTCCAAGAAGAAGGAAGAAGAACGCAAGGCTAAACTAGACAAGGCTAAAAATCTATTACGCAAAAAGCGGGGGCGGCCTTCCAAGTCTGGTCTTGATGCTACACAAATAGCCAAAAATGAACCAAAAGAGAAAAAGAAGGTTTCTTTTAGTACAACATCGAGATAGTGAGACTTCAAGAAATCATGAAGAGGTACGCAGAATGGCTGTGGTAAATATAAAAGGTAGAAATAAAGTATTAAAATGATAGCCCCAATCCTATATGCAATAGAAAATTTTAAAATTAAAACAACTTCTTCGGATATTATTTCATCGAAAATGCAATTGTGACATCCGATCTTGGCCATTCATACTGTATGTCACCACCATAAACATTCGTTACCATAGTGTTGATGCGTGTATCAACATCCCCATAAAAGGCTTCGCACTCTTTGGTAACATATGCAATAAGAGATGAGCTTGAAGACACAACAATCTCATCTTCAGACATGGTAAAGTGCTTCTCAACTCGCCGCCTAAGAGTTTCGATACCCTTTCTGACTTCTTTTCCATCATAGCCAGACAGAATTTTATTAAATGCAGCCTTGCTATTGGTTTGCTGTGCAGTTATTGTTGCAATAGACTTTCCAGAAGATAGCTGGCTTTCAACATCTTCCAAAAACTCAAGGAGACGGCCCAGCGGTCGGCGCATTACTGCAGCGAGATATAAGCCTGTATGCTCGCTAAGTTCTGACTGGGCGCCCTTTGCCCAATCATTAAGGACCTTGATGCCATATGGGTTCTCAACTTCCTGGATATAGTGGTTCATGTTTTCGATTAAGAGAACATGGTAATTTAAAGCCTCTTTGTCCTCAGGATCAACCCCTGATATAGAATGGCCGCCCGTAGCTGATATTGCAGGATTTTCCCTTGCAATGATTTTCAGTGAGTCGAACATGCATTTAATAATGCGATCGTATGCGAGATCAACCTGTCGCCGTACATTCGAAATGAGCGCTACACTAGCTAGCATATTCTCAACAGCAGAGCTAAAGTTCGGAAACACACGCATAAATCCGATAATACCTTTCCTCTTCTTAATTTTTACCTTTGTGTCTTCAATAGCCCGAATTTGATCATCCACAAAGCGGCCAAATCGAGTCTCCAAAGACGTTTGTAGCTTGGCTAAAAGACTTGACATGAATTCCTGTGAGCTGTGTGCTAGCTCGTCCGATTTTTGTTCTAACGTTGCCATCACTCCTACTCCCTGGAGAGGCTCCAAAGAAAGAACCCAATCAATACAGTTTTGTAGATCATGCTGCATAGTAGAGAATATACATGTCATCGATCTTGTTAAGCGACGGGCAAGCTCTCGATTGGGCTCTTTAGGATGCGGTTGGCTGCTGACTTCTTTGTGTACAATTCTTGAGCTAGGTGGACAAGCGAGCACGGCGTCAGAAAAGTCTGATGGCGCACGCGTATTGACATGGAAAAGTTCGGCAATAAAGTTTTGTTCTGCAATAGTTTCTAGCACAATTTTGTTGGTGATGTCATTGAAGACCATATATGGTTGTGCTTTCGCCTCTCTCGCCAAAGAAATGGACTCCCTGTTACGTGAGCTACTGTAGGAAGGCTCGCGGTGTGTATGCTGAGAGTCTCCACCGACTTGTGATCGAATAGTCCTTGCAAGTGTTTGACTTCGTTTTACGGTTAATTTGCGGGCTGTTGTTGCAATGTCGTCTTTTTTCTCTTTCCGCTCTAGGAAAGCCGTGAATAAGATGTCTGCCTCATCACGGGGTTTTGTAGCCTTTTTCTTTAATTCTACTATTAAATCTCGAATGCTTGACTGAAATATGGGCGACATAGAAGATTCGTAGAAAGACAGAAGGCTATCCCAGGTGGCTGTATCAACAGAGTGGACATATAGTAGTAAGGGACCATACAGACTAAGCTGACTACGAGTCTCTTTGCGGTCTTTCTGAAGAAGATCTAGAATCGTTTGCTCCATATGATGCACAAAACGTTTCACAAATTGAGAGGATTCACTCAGAAACATTTGCTTCTTGTCTTGAACAATTCGCATTGATGAAAACGATGATGAATTAATAAAACTCGTCCCTATATCAGACCGCGTTTTGTGTTCAAAATCAAGCTGGGACATAGCCGTGAAAAGCCTAACTAGAGACGACTCGATGTTTTGTACACCCTCAGGCGTGTTCAATGAAGCTGAATGCAATGACACAAGATCGTCTTTGGTGATGGAGCACTTTTCAAGGAGTCTCTCAAGCTCTAACTTTAAAAGCTTCTGATTGGCTGCCTGAACCTGAAGACCTTGACCTTGAGCTTCGATATGCGCAATATCATCCGCCAATGTGGAGAGCTCTACGCTGTACAGCGTTAGTAGGTTCTCTAGTTCTTCACATTCCTCGATAGCAGAATCAATTCCCGAGGATATGTTACGTAAAGACTGCTGCCCGACTTCATAAGATTTGATAGCTTCAGTGAAATCAAGATGCTGCACTAATGCACCAGCTTGGGCACGATGCAGCTCTCGATGAATTTTAGCCTGAAAATCCTGCACATTTAGCATGCTCGTGCTAGTTGTAATGGGTGCAGCCTTAACGTCTTCTGCTGCCCAGCCAAAGTAATCAAGCCAAGATGCGAGGCCTTCGCAATCTTTGCTGTCGACAGCCGTAATAGATATACCTAATTTTGCCAAATAGCGGGTATCTTTGCTAGCAAATGTATTAGATATTGGCATTGAAATATCTGACGATATATTGTATGGAGTCTCAGAATGAATCTTGTTTTTGAAAGAAGTAGTAGAAGACGTTGAGGATGGCCCGATCACAACACCCTGCTTTGCTGACTGCTCGGATGTGGCTACCTTAGATTGGGGGACACTATCTTCCTTTGTTTTCTTGGTTTGTATATTAGTATCCCCACTAGTTATCCTGTCTACATCTTGTGGTTGTTTTGAAGGAAATACCCCAGAGATGCCATCGGCTTTATCTGATTTCGACTGTAGGGCTGCCTGTCTTAATCTTTCGCCGGCACCGCCTGGCCTTGGCTTGAATGAGCTTGACGCAGTAGCCGCTTTCCAAAACGTATTGGCTATGTCAGCTTTGGATTTAGTTTTTATCATAGGTCCAGGGCCAGAGGGGACATCCTCCAACATTTTATCTTCGTCTCTTTTGGGCGTTGAAGGTTTCACGGTAGTGATGTTGCTACCTCCACTTGGCTCATTTGGTTTGTCTGAGCTTCCTAATGCAATATTACGGCCATCTTTTGGCGATGCTGCCGAGATAGCCTTTACTTTTTCTCCATCGGCTATCTTTTCTTGATCAATATGGGGACGCCGTCTCTCCGAAGGGCGAGTTCCAGCTTGCATTGCATGCTCACCAGAAACTTCAGGGTTTGCCGAAGCTTGTGCTGATTTTTTCTCTCTAGAAAACTCAGATTGCGAGCCGAGTGAATTGTTAATAGGACTAGTACGGCCAATATTGGATATTGCAGCTCCATTCGATCGTCCTTCTTGGCTTTGCCGTGTAGCTGCTTTCCTTTCGTCAGATAGTAAGTGACGCCTCTTCGGATCTAAGTCGGAAACCTTGCTATCAAATGACGGCTTAGCAGGTTCGTCTGCTTTAAAACTATGGTTGCTTGGTTTAGAGTGGCCTATAATTGACAGCCCTAATCCAACTGATTCAGAGGGTTTGGCCAGATTTCCCCTATTTAGAGTCTGAGTTGTTTGCGCATTTTGTAGCTGTGGCCTGCCACGCACTTTCTCAAGCTCCATTGAGCTGAACCCACTTAAGGTAGGAGCCTTACCTCCCGTATATTTCGAGTAGATGTTCAGTAGACTGGCTATAAAGAATTGCTTCTCCTTTTCAGTTTGTGCTTGCCAGTAATACGCCTTTCCAATGGTGATGAGCATTCCTGTAGGACCAGCCACCGCACCATCTTGCACACCAGGTGCCGTATATGATTGAATTGCACTCAAGTCTTCGAGATTCCAAGTTTTTCCAATGGAGAATGTGCCATTTGAGTTTTCTTTGGTCTTGTGAAGGCGCACTCGTCCAGAACGGCGGACCGAAATCACAATAACCCTTTTCTTTTCGTGAAGTGGCGTTCGTAATTCTAATGGTGGAGGCGATGCTGGGTGAGAGGCAAACTCTAAAATGCGCACATGAGTGATATACGTTTCTACGACTATATAGTAAAGACGGGTTAGCACATGATGACACAAGTAAGAGAACTACACACTAGATTCTGCTTTGCCAGATGCATCACCATCTCTTTTGTTAAAGCAGCTTTTAATCAATCGCCTCTTCTCATCTTCGAATGTCTTGGCACGATCTGAAGAGGCCATCTCGAGTTGAGAACTTTCGATAGTATGATGCGGTATGAAGTGGTTGTTCAAGCAAGGTACGCCTGTTCGTACCGAAGTCCACAGAAGATACGACGGTACTATGGGTACATATGTACCTACCTATGTACTGAGAGGAGGAAACGTTCCTCCTGGTCACGTGCATGCGTCGGGCATGGCACGGGACAGAGACAGCAAACAACCAACACCAAACCTAACCACTAGACATAAAGGTGTGCACTCGTAGAGAAGAGAATGGCCGAGTGCCTTAGGTCACGTAAGGGAAGCGGAACTCGCCACTGGGGTCGAAGCCAGCGGGTGTGACCAAGGTCATCTGAGGTCTCTCTCGGCGATACATAACGTATCTGTAGAGAGATCCTCCCCAAGGCCGGAAAACCTGGGGAGGCGGCGGGTATCTATATGAAAAATGAATGTGGTCGATATGATACGAAATCTAGTCTACAATATACGATGTCCAAACTATGTATATCCTTCCGGTAATCCTTTAGATGCATAACCGCATGTGTGATGCATCTAAAGGATTACCGGAAGGATATAGTTTGGACATAGTATATTGTAGACTAGACAATCGCGCTCTCACATTCGTTTATATTCGTATCCCCGCCGCCTCCCCAGGTTGCCCGACCTTGGGGAGGATCTCCTTACAGATACGTTATGTATCGCCGAGAGAGACCTCAGATGACCTTGGTCACACCCGCTGGCTTCGACCCCAGTGGCGAGTTCCGCTTCCCTTACGTGACCTAAGGCACTCGGCCATACTCTTCTCTACGAGTCTTTATGTCTCTAGTGGTTGGGTTTGGTGTTGGTTGTTTGCTGTCTCTGTCCCGTGCCATGCCCGACGCATGCACGTGACCAGGAGGAACGATCTCTCCTCTCAGTACACGGAAATCTTTATGTAATCAGATGGTAAAGTGTTAGGTAATCTAAAGCATCTGAACTATTAATAGTACATCTTATTTGAAGTTGTCCCAAGATTACAACGCTTCGAGGAATCCATCCACAACAGGCCGATTATCATGGAAAAAGACACAAAGTTTCGATGTAGAAGCATAACATCCCCCTTTTCGTCCCAGAAACTACACACAACTTCTGAGAGTCATAATGATGATGCTTTTTACAGAAAGATGAACGACACCAAATTACGAACTCCGCCTACTATAAGGACAAGCTACTCAACAGGATCACTTCAAAGTTTGAGACTCTCGCCAACGGTTCCGTTTAGTAGGCCCAGGCTTACTAGCGATGCACATCATGACGACGATGAATCTAAAAAGGATCAACTTACCTCCAAGCATAAGCAAATTCCATATATGTCTCTTTCAACTATGCTCCACCTTGAAATATCCGGGAAACAGCCCCCCTATCTTAAAGAAAGTACAGATTCTGCTGAAAAATCGCCATTCGAGTCCTGGAATGCAAACTTTGAAAGGATAAGAAATTTTTTGGTGCTTCCTTCATATTTAGAGCAAACCATGAACTTTGGTGCCTTAGCATGTCTAGATTCTTGGCTTTGGATCATGACAATACTTCCAATTCGGTTTTTTGTTGCGCTCTCCATACTTTTTCGATGGTGGGGATGTACACTCAGACTTGAAACTGAATGGCTTGTTTCATATGTATGGCTTGGGCTCGGGAGGTTTTGGAAACGTAGAAGTCAGAAAAAGGAACTGGAAGGAAAACAGCTGAATGCGCAAGGAAAGCCAAAGACCTACAATACCGTGGATGGCCGTTACAAAAGAAGTACAGTTCCCTCAAATTTGACATCGATGAACAAATCGGACATACTACAAGCATCAGTCATACTTGTGTCATATCTGGCACTGTCTCAGCTTGATGCAAGCCGAATATACCATTTTATTCGGGCTCAATCTGCCGTTAAGCTGTATGTCATTTATAATCTTGTAGAAGTTGGGGACCGTCTTCTGTCAGCCCTTGGGCAGGACATACTTGAATGTCTTTTAAGCAGAGAGACTCTATCTCGCACGGAAAAGGGACGCTCTAGAATTTTGCTTCCTTTAGGAATGTTTGTACTGGCTTTGGTGTATAATATCGCCCACACAGTGGTCTTATTTTATCAAGTCATAACACTGAACGTTGCGATAAATGCGTACTCTAACGCATTGCTATCTTTGCTAATGTCTAACCAGTTTGTTGAAGTCAAGGGCAGTGTTTTTAAGCGTATAGAGAAGGAAAACACTTTCCAGATGACGTGCGCCGATATTGTAGAGAGATTCCAGTTGTGGATAATCCTTACAGTAATAGCACTAAGGAATATTGTCGAAATAGGTGGGCTTTCTGTGCCTGCCAATGCTGGCTTTGGCTCCGACACTGTTCCTTTACATACATCTTCAATCTTACCCGCGAGTTTTACTATCCTTCCAAATTGGCTTGTCTCGATCGAAGTTTTGTCGCCGTTCTTGGTCGTCATTGGCAGTGAGATGATTGTGGATTGGATAAAGCATGGATTTATCATAAAATTCAACAATATCCAACCAGAATTCTACTCAAAAACTCTTGATGTTCTGGCAAAGGATTATTATTTGAACTCTTTCAAATCGCAAGCTCTTGTTCAAAGGCTTGGTTTACCATTACTCCCTCTTTGTACACTGTTTATTCGTGCGATTGTGCAGACTTATCATATGTTCTTATCTACCCGTCTACCGTCTTCATCTCTCACTCCAGTACAGACATTTTCGATTTCTGGGCTAACTGCGCCAAGCCCTGCGATGATTGCGTCACTTGAGAGGCTCGACTCCGTTATTCGAAATGCACTCGGGAGGTCTGTCCATGTCAGTTTCAACACATCATTGGGTTCTTCTGGAATTAGCTGGAGATTTTTCACATTCGACGATATAGTTGCTTCTCTGACCATGGTAATTATATTTTTCTTGGGCTATCTAGTCCTGCTGATAGCCAAACTTATGCTCGGTACGGCTCTTTTACGATACAGTTCACGGCGATGTGAAGCGATGAAGTACAATAAGTTTGCCACAGATTCTAAAGCAGTGGCAAATATGAGACATGGGCTCAGTAAGAAACAGACCGATGGTTTTGGAATAGTGAAAGTTGATGACGCCAAACGCCGGTGGTTGTTCAATGACGACCCTGATGGCTTAAAAATCGCCATTAAACGGGCTAGGCCCCCCGTGAAAGATGTAAATCTTGAAAATGTAAAGCGATATGACATGGTAGCAAAACGTATTTGGTGAATAAAATAACATGAACATATGTACGTTCTTAACCTGAAGTTTAGTATATAAAATTTATTAAAGTAAACTACTGGCAAGCTCTAAAGATCTGTTTACTTCGCTTTAAAATTTTTTTTGGTTTTGGCGTTTTCATATACATATACCTCTAGATAAATATTATGGGCTTATAGTCTTGATCAATCACTGAGCTACGGTGAACACAAGTGAGAAAGTCAAGTTTTACTCAAAAATGATATCTTCTAATCTATAGAATTTGTAAAAATCAGCAAAAAGAAATAATTGAAAATCTATCAGCCCTTGGCTCTTCTTTGACTTTACCCTATGTCTCGATTGGATTCACACTAACAACTACCTACTAAGAGGCGGATTACTGAGAGGGCTTTACCACTATGCCACGTTAAGGACCTATAAATTCCAAGAATTATGGCCGTATCGCTACCAATGATGCATTTCGCAGAAGGCTAGCACCTCTTCGAATTGCAGCCCATTGTAATTTATCACAGAATTTCCTGTCTCAAGACATTCTGTCTGTCTCTTTTTGGCAAAGCTCCTTCCCTCCCTCCTTATGCTAGTATGCAGTATGTATGTGCCACTCAGCAATAGAGTACAGATGTAGGTACATATCTATACCAGATCCAGCCATTAGCCCCACAGTGAATAGGACAAGGTACTACCTAAGGTACGCCCTTCATGGTACCTGCCCGAGTACACCGGTGTCTCCTGAGTCCTTTGAAGCGCTAAGCCCTTGGCCGACGGGCGACAATTAGAATCTTCTACGCTACAACACACTGTTACTAAAACAAAAACACCATTGTTTTTTTCTGTTGCCGCCTATTGCAAAGACGTTTTCTTCTTGCTGTTCTAGCATACACTTATCCCCTCTCTTTTGACACTTCGATTCTTACCGTAAAAGAAAAAGTAGCCGTGGTTGCCTCTTCCTCTATATTACTACGTTCCGTCGCGGAAAATCATGGCCCCTCGCCCTAGCCACCGAGTTTCTTCCAACTGGGATAACAGCGAAGACCGAGCCGAGCATCTGGAATATGAAATATCGGAGTGCGAAACGAAAACAGTCACTACAACTACTACCCTAATACGCCGGTCATATCCCCACGCTTACGTCCGGGAGAACTATTGCCCTGCTTCGCTTGATAAAGTTGAGTACCCTCTAGCCTCTATAAGTACGCCTCCAGAACTAGCCCATTTTAGTTTCTGTATGAGCGACAGCATAGACGAGTCTCCGAGATCATCTCAGCACGTACTACAGGATATAGACACGACACCGGTAGATTTCCAAGCAGCGACATCCAATAAGAGCCCGAACCATACGAATGGGAGCAATAGGTCGTTGCACCCGTCATCAAGGAAAATATCATCAAAGTCGACAGCCAATGCAGTATTGACAGCAGCCTTTGAACGCCCAAGAAGATTTGCACATCAGGAAGATACTCAAGAGCAAGATCTAGCACGAGAGCACTTTGAACTTGCTGTTCCTATTGAGCAGGCTAAAGACATGGACCAATTATCCCACAAAAAACCTCTCTCTACTACGACAGACGATAGAACTTTTGAACGTCCTGAAAGCCATTCCAACAGTGAATCTCCACTAGACATAATACACCAGAGCGATTCTTTTTTGCATTTGAGAGATCATGAATTTAAAACAGTATCGACTCCAATTGTTGAGGCCGAAAACGAAGAGGATGGGCTTGACTTGACGAAACCGTTGAGGCCTCGGGCTTTAAGCACCATAGATATTATGGATGGAAGCCTGCCTAGCCCCCAAATGTCCCCTAGAAGGCAGAATGAAAGCGAGGAAGATAGCCTGGTAAAGGACGAAATGGCACTATTCCCCGAAGAAACTGACACTGTCAATGCTGAACTCAGTAGTGGGCAGGCTTTTGAATTACGTGACATGATGAAAAGGTTTGACTCGCTGTCTAGTGAAATGAAAACTTTTATGATGTTCCAGTTTCTCAAAAGATGCCCTCGAAAGACTCTTAAAACTGTTGCGGATGTGGTCAATCCATCCCTCCAATGTGACTTTATAAGGTCATTTCCTTTGGAGATCAGCCTTCATATCCTTTCATATCTAAGTGCTCGAGATCTTTGCCACGCTGCCCAAGTCTGCAAAAACTGGCGTGTTGTTGTCGATACGAACGAGACGGGCTGGAAAGAACTTTTGGACCGAGATGGTCTTTCTGTTTCTGCAAGCGATATTGATAGAGCGATTCGTGAAGGCTGGGGATGGCAAGATCCAGTAGGTGCTGAGGGCTGCGAAGTGGATTTGAGTACCAAATTGACCAACCGCCCATTTTCTTTTTTGGACCAACAAAAGGAGAGACCCCATCATTCATCGAACAAACGGAAACGGAGCTCTGGGTCACATCGATCAGAGCGTGCTAAGCGTCGGGTCTATAGTCAGCATCACGACATCCATTCTCGAAAAAGGAATCACGCTGGCTGGTCCAAATTTCTAAAAAATGACGGGCCATTGTCAGCAGCTAATGCTGCGGCTTTAGCTGTACTAGATCCTGGCCTGGGCTTGCCAGGATTACGAAATTTGCATCTTTTTAAAAGCCTTTATCGCCGGCAATACATGATTCGACAAAACTGGACAAGTGGAAAAGTCAAGCCTGGACATGTTGCTTTTTCTGCACATCGACGCCATGTCATTACCTGCTTGCAATTCGACGACAATAAAATAATTACAGGAAGTGATGATACATTTATCCAGATATATGACACAAAAACAGGAGTACTTCTAAACAAACTAGAGGGCCACGACGGTGGAGTTTGGGCTTTGCAGTATGAGGGCAACACACTTGTATCCGGAAGCACTGATAGATCTGTTCGAGTCTGGGACATTGAGAAAGGAACATGCACACAAATATTTCATGGTCATACATCTACCGTCCGATGCTTACAGATTCTACTTCCAATTGCTACAGGTAGAACAAAGTCGGGACGTCAAATCATGACGCCGGAATCTCCCTTGGTTATCACCGGATCGAGGGACAACAGCTTGAGGGTTTGGAAATTGCCTGAAACCAACTCTAGGTCATCTAGCGAAATTTCATCCTCCGATAAGAACTGTCCGTATTTTGTGCGAGCCCTTACTGGGCACGAAAGCTCCGTCCGCTCAATTGCCGCATATGCAGACACATTGGTTTCTGGCAGCTATGATACAACAGTAAGAGTGTGGAAGATTTCTACAGGTGCACAAGTCCATGTTCTCCAAGGCCATAGTCAAAGAGTCTATAGTGTGGTTCTTGACACCAAAAGGAACCGATGTCTTTCTGGTAGTATGGATTCATTTGTGAAGATTTGGGACCTTGCTCTCGGGACTTGCTTGTATACCCTGGAAGGCCACGGGCTACTTGTGGGTCTTTTAGATTTAAAGGATGATCGTCTAGTATCTGCTGCCGCCGACAGCACCCTTCGTGTATGGGATCCTGAAGTCGGTACATGCCGCAGCACATTAACTGCCCATACCGGCGCAATTACTTGCTTTCAACATGATGGCCAAAAAGTCATTTCTGGCAGTGAAAAAACCGTCAAAATGTGGGATATAAGGACTGGCCAATGCACAAACGACCTCCTAACAGACTTGTCCGGTGTCTGGCAAGTGAAATTTAACGGCAGAAGATGTGTAGCAGCAGTTCAACGGAACAGCATGACGTATATTGAGGTATGTCTAGGTTTTTTAAAAGCAATATCTAATGAGCTATAGATTTTAGATTTTGGTGCCGTACGGGATGGAGTTCCGAAATCAGAACTAGGTCATCGTCGCGTGCTTCATACTCGAAATCATAGTAGGGAGAGTGTGGTTATCGAGACAAGTGATGAGGCATAAGGCTTGTAATAGGAGCCTCTTGGGCCTCTGAATTATTATGGCGTGCAGTTTGTGTACGCCTATTCTGCGCCTACAATAATGTTCGACCTCACATTTTTTAACGTTATCTAAGTTGCATTTAACTCAAGTTTTACGGGGCGCCTTATTGGAATTTGTTTGTAATAAATGATGTTGCATTGCTTACCATTATTTTGATTATAGTGATGCTGAGGCTATATGTACTTTAGCATAACCCTTGGGTCCTATGATAACCCAACCCTTCAGGTCTAGAAAGGGGGGAGTGCTAGAGTCCCTACTAGTAATCCTCATTATTATCACCATGTAGTGAGCCTACCCGCGTTTGATAAGTGGTCACTGGGTGGGATGTGTATTGGAGTAGGGAATAGCAACGAAGAAATATTTTTAGAATTGATGGAACGGTTCACAGTTTTTATATCGTAATACCTCTATATCTCATTACGTTCTATAATCCCCATTTATCGTCACATAATCATGAGAGAAATCGCAGGTCCAATATGTCGCTTCGGACGTGCCCGTGCCAAGACTAACAACGATTTCTAGATCGTCCTGCTCCAAGATTTTGGCAGCACGGTCCTCATCAATATTTTCAGGCTCCCCATTTATTAACAATCGAAGCTCAGCAGACCCATCAGAGGGAACAAAAGAAACATTTGTTAGCATTGGCGATATTCCTGGTATAGCCGTCTCCTCTACTCCAGGTTCACTGACTAGCGAGTAGCCAGTAGCGCATAATATACGGCCCCAATTAGCGTCCTTTCCATACATTGCAGTTTTAACTAGGGGGGACCGTGCTATTGAGCTGGCAACACGCCGAGCATTAAGACCCGAATCGGCGTTACAGACTCGAATGGTGATAAATTTGGTAGCCCCTTCGCCGTCTCGGACAACCAATTGAGCCAGACGGACGGCAAAGGAAGACACGATGTTGGACAGCACGTCATAATCCTCAGAGTCGACGTTGTTTAAAATAGGCCCGCCCATAGCACCATTAGCAAGGAGCGCCACAGTGTCATTCGTAGAAGTATCTCCATCGATGGAAATACAGTTAAAAGACTTATTTACGGCATGGCGGAGTAATCCTGGAAGAATGCTTTGGTGGACAGGGGCGTCTGTAGCTAGTATTCCCAATAATGTAGCCATATTGGGATGGATCATGCCCGCCCCTTTTGTTACTCCTGCGATGGTGTATGTTTTATCAGGGCAAGACGGCAGCACAAACGTCTCTGATAGGAGTTTAGGGAACGTATCTGTTGTACAAATTGCATCGGCCAGGTTCATCCAATGGTCATGCGATGATCCCAGCTGAGAAGCTAAGATGGGTATACCGTTAAGAATTTTTTCTATCGGTAAGCGTTGACCAATTACACCCGTACTCATCACAAGCTGTGACTTTTCGGGAGACGCAGTAGCTGTAGCTGCCACCTTGGCCATTGATTCAGCATCGTTAAGTCCTCCATTACCAGTCACTGCGTTGGCATTCCCAGAGTTGACAATAATGCCGCTGATGTTCGCCGATGATTTCAGAATATTTTGGCTGTACACAACAGGAGCGGCACGGAATCGATTTTTGGTAAATACGGCTGCCGCGGAGCAGGGGAGGTCGGAATTTATAAGACCCAAATCTGGTTTTGTTGCATTGCTAGGCTTTATTGATACATTCACGCCTCCAACACGAAAACCTTTTGGATACGTCCCTTCGGAAGGCACATACTTCAGTTTGTTAGTTGGAACCTTAAACGTTGAAAGCTGTCGTGCACCTTTGAGGATTACACGACGAGAAAATGAATAAGAGATCATAGTAGCAAGAGTGATCTATAGTAGAAGGTTCTATGCACTGCTTGTGTTCTTCCCAAAGTTTGATGAGGGCGACACCGGAGATGAGCGAATTGAATTGAACTGAATTTTATTTGTTGCACTGGCTTGAGTCAGTCCCAGACCCACTGTGCATAGCGTGGTGCCCTGTGAATCCACGCTACGCCTATTCTCACACAACTAAGTTGAGAAACCAGCTGGCCAGTGATTGATGCATTATTGTCGGTTCTGGTGGCCATTACTTTGTTGAAAGTATTCAAACTTCTTCCTAGCTAGGCGCTGTGTACCGATACTAAATATAGATGGAAGGACTACATAGTACCAAGGAGTTTTGAACACTAATACAACTGACGGAGTGAAAAATAATTGTTCATCAATACCCGATGGGCATTATATAAATTTAAAGGCAAAAAAGAATCGGGACAGAATGGATGAAAACATACATATATCAAAAATGCCGCAAAGACAGAATTAAACCAGAACTACTTTCAGGAACTCTTGCTTTTCTTTTCCTTTTTCTCAGCCTTACGCCGTTTACGTTCAGCCTTTTCCTCTACAGTTTCACCCTCATGCTTCTTGCGCTTCTTTTTCTTGTCATCTTCAGAGGCCGGAGCACCAGTGGGAGCATCCTCTAGGGTCACATCAGGTACAGCAGTAACGGGGACGGGGACAGGGGCACTCTCGTTAGTGGGCTTATTGTAATCGACATAACCTTGCGTCCACTTAGCAGGCGTAGCCTCATTTGGTCGGCCATATTTATCAAGCTTGCCATCAGCCTTGAGCTTTTTCTTTTCCGCTGCAACAGGGCCAAGACCCCAGCGGCGTGGGTATAGATCACGCTCCATAATACAGCGCTTGACCTTTGCCGCTACACCATGGTCACAGGCACTCATCTCCACAGTGGACATTTGAGCAATACCAATGGCAATTGCTTCGCCTTTTGTTGTCATAAGTACAACTTCTTCATGCAGCTCGATACCAGCTTCATACCGAAGCAATCCAGGAAGCATTAGCTTAGCACCATAGCACACAGCATTCACTGCGCTATCTTTGACAACAAGCCGCTTGTAGCCAGTGAGCAAAGACTCGAGAGGCTGAATGATGGAGCGAAGGTAAGACTCATCACGAGTGTTGTCATACAGCCATTGAGCATCCAACACATCGTGGAGCGTTACCAGGTTCATCGTTTCGTCCATCGCACCAGAACGAACACGACGAAGCTCCTGCATATGGGCGCCAACTCCAAGCAACAGTCCCAGGTGGACACATAGAGTACGCATATATGTCCCCGCTTCACAGGACGCCCAGAAGACAAAAAGACCACGTTCGTTATCGAATTCAATAACCTTACTGTCATAGATGGAGCGAATTCGAAGCTGACGTTTCACAGCCGATATCAGAGGCGGTCGTTGGAACAAAGCACCAGTCAAGGTTTCAAGGGCACGGGCAACTTCTGCTTCTCCACCTGGCACTTTTCCGTGAAGACGAGCAATACAAACATACTCCTTACCGGCGCCTTGCTGGGATTTCACCAAGCGTGTGGCACGGTCAACACATACAATCAAACAACCAGTGACTTTAGGGTCAAGTGTACCTGAGTGTCCAGTCTTTTCAGCCCTAGGAATTAGCAATTATTCTATATTGGTAGATGTCAGCTCCTACCGAAGAATACGTTTAATCCAAGCAACAACCTCATGACTGGAAGGGTTTGAGGGCTTGTCTAGGTTGATAACACCAGAGCTAATGTATGACTTTAAGTCACGACGAAGAGGGGTACTTCCATGAGGAATAGGTGTGTAATGCCCTGTTCGAATATGCACTATTTATTAATAAAACTGACATTAACAAAATTTTGTCTGCATACAATTTTCAAAGTTTTTCAGGAGAAGAGGCCATTCGCTGGTAGAAACAGGCGTTGCAGAAGCCTGTGGCTTGATAACCTGATCATCTGCCATTTCTATCGTTCTTTTTGTTTTTATTATGAAGAAAACGATATCTTCAAAATAAGACGTCGCGTATGAATGTCAAAATAAAAGTTGGAACTAAAATCAAAGATATTTTTTATTTCGAGATAAGACGATTAGATTGCGATAAGTTTTTTCTGACTTTTTATATGCATAAATATTGTATGTACTATGTTTATATACATAAATACATATGCATTAATCAGGACTGAGCATTTGGACAAAACAATGCACCATGGACTCGCATGAAGATGAAATAGCGAGAATAGCACCGGTTTCTCCGTATCCATCTCCGCCAGCTATTTTATGGACTAATTTAACTTACGACGATGCAGATAAAGATGAAAATAGCGATTTCACTAGTCTGTTGGCCGTTGCTCCCCCAGAAGTTCCACCCACTGGCCAATGGCGTGTGTTTGGACAGCTATACTCTCTGAATGACAAACTTCCGTCACTAGAGTCTCAAAATGTCGAAGTTCTTACCGATGCCGTGAATGAAGACGGTAGTTCTCTTATTACAAATTCGATTGGCAACTTGAAAACATTATCAAGGTCCCTCCTTATGAATTATCTAGAGCTCATTGGGATTTTGGCTGGGAATCCCAAGGCCTCCGATGACAAACTTAAAGATATTCAAACAATACTTTATAACATGTACCAACACTTAAATGAATGGCGCCCGCACCAGACCCGCGAAGCTCTAATAGCTATTATGCAAAACCATGTAGAATCGTCTCGCCGCGAAACGAGGGCTCTACACGAGGCAACTGATAATATACGACGAGCAATTATCGGCTTGGGATCTATTGACATTGGGAAGGGCGACACGAAGGTGAAAGTGGAAGACCAAACGCCGGATTCAATAAAAGAAGAGGTTTCAAGGCAGGCGAATGCATGCGAAGTGCTTGATTCAGTGTATTCGATAAAATACCGCGAAGACTAAGAGCTTCTTAATCGAATTGTCATTTTGTTTAGAAAGAAAGAAGGAAAGAAAGAAAGAAAGAAAGAAAAAAAAAAGACAGGCACTACACATCCATACATTATTTGGCGAAGTTGGATTGAACATTTGATAGTCACCGCAAGACCCCAGCGCGTTTCATTATACTAGCGAACGCATTTCGATCAACGCCATGTGACACTCCGACACCTCCATTTGCCTCAAGTATCATATTCCTTAACGCGCCATCTGGCACATTTTCCTTTAATAGTAGGGAAACACGCTTGAGGTGGCCTAGTGTAATCCGAGTCGAGTACATTCCCTGGGGGGAACTACTGCTACCTCCATTAACGAACAATCTAAAAGCGCTGTCGACCTCATCTTCTAGTTGTTGATCATCATCAGAAGTTCTAGCGGTTGAGTGTATCTTCAGCGAACAAATAGTTAGAAACGATGAGTAGTCCGTAAATCCCTTGTCTGAAGGGTCTAAAAGAGCTACATATTCTTTCTGTTCTGATGCTGTCAATGAAAATCCTAGTGCTACCATTACACGTCTGAAATCGCTGATTGGAAGTACCATTTCTTTTTTCTCATTAGCTGGTTCTGAAAAAAGGCCAAATGCCTCAAGTATTTCGGCTTCTTGTTGCGCAGTTATGTTGTGTTCGCGAGCCAACTTTGACGCTCGGCGCTTCGGAGTTGGCTTGCTTTTACTCGCATTACCTCTCGGCTGTTCTTAGTAGGATTCTTTATATATTGATCTGGAAACCGTTCTGTCAAAGATCCTTACCATCTTGTTTCTGAAGTAAATTGTATCGATTCTCTCTTGAAAGACGCTCCTGCTCACATAATTAGAGAAGCACTTCCCGGGCGTTATAGATAGCTTTTCGGGCGTTACAGCCAACCTAAATAGGTAATTTTCTGTACTCGTTGCTGTATCTTTTTTTATGAAGTGCCAAAAGAAGGAATGCCTCGAAGGCGTGGAGGCTAAGTCGGAGGGATTTTGCATTGTGCGTAAAAATCCAACATTCAAATTTAGGTAGACAAACTCATGAATATAACAATAAAGCGTGGCTATGTTGGGATCTTCTGGATATGTACGGGTCAATCCAACGACATACGAAGCGTCTCCATGACATGATTTTGACGAGGTTGCAGCGCAGCGTGAGAAGGCGAGCTTCGAAAGTAAGCGACTCAAAACTCGGATGAGGTAAGACGGTCAGTTACCCGAGGGGCTCTGCGCGTTTTGGTTGACGAAATCGGAGGGGCTAGACGCATTTGGCGGATGCGTCATGACGACATGAACAACCTGCGTGGCCTGACTCTGGTCCATGGCAACCATACCATCAATCATTAGCATGGGCTACCCTACCTCCATACTTCGTCAAAAGACTAGAGAGAGCGCGAGTGTCATTATTCGAAAGGACATTCGCACTAGGTATTGGGTATTTGACCCAGAGGAAGCGGCTCTAGAGCGACGCCCTACCTCAATGTCCTTAATCCTACCCCCCCTGTTTCTCGTGGGCGTCCATGAAATCAAGGGCCTTTCAATGAGGCATCGGTACGCAACCATCAGAGAGGCACTGTCCGCAGCGTAGGACGAATTGGTGGACCCCAGCTGCATTCGGCATCGCTGCAACGAAACCCATCAGGCCATCAGTACGGCCCTTCAATCATTGAACTTGATGCTCGTGACGACAGGTAATATGGTAGGAATGTGAGACCTAGACTTCAGTAGGTAGTTCATTGCATTATATAGGTAGGCGTTATAATATGTATTTTTACTATCCGTATTAAATAGGAGTTGGTAATTCTGTGCATAACATGCACAACTTCTTATGGCTGAATTTCTTAGGCGGTACGGAAGTTGGGCAGCCCTGTGACAAGCCGCGTGAGTGTTATATCTTGCTGAACTCTCTTTATGTTATGGAGTCTGAAGTCGTTGATCGTTATTTGGTTTGGTGGTTACTGTTGTTTATCATGTCACAACAGGCGCCCCCGACGCCGGACCCAGTGCCGCTCCCATTGCCGGCCGGGCGGCGGCGGATCGTTGATCAGGCTATAACACTCGCGCGGGCGCTCCCAGAACTGCCAGATGTCTGTCCCACGACGATATACAGCTTGATGGCCGGACAGATTGAGGACGCCATTTGTGTCCATATCCTGGATTGGATTGACCGAGGGAAGTTGGGTGCTCCAAACCGAACGGCTAGGCGGGAGGAAGAATTTACGCAGTCTGACAAACGAGTAAACACCGCCACGATGCAATTGGCGTGGGTGTGTTACGAGAAGGGCCAACAGCTAGCCCTGGAACAACAGAAGGCTATAGCGGCTGCTGCAGTGCTTCCGGTGCCGGATCAGTCTATGTCCGGGACCCTGGCGAGCGACGGTGTATCGCGGAGTCGTGTGGAGGTGCCGACGTATGATGGCACCGAAGATTTTGATGATTGGACGAAGCAAGTGGCGGCCCGTTTTGGTGAAGAGGACCATTACTTCACCACGGAGAAGCGTAAAATTATGTTCGTGTTCGGCAAGCTCCGAGGCCGAGCGGTGCGGGTCGTCGCCTACAAGATGACGAACCATGGTGAGACCAGTTACGAGACGTATGATGAGATGCTGGTGGATCTCACTCGGCGCATCGGTAATAAAAATGCCAAGGACCGAGCAAGACACGAGTTTAGTGTCTTGCGGATGCACCCGATGACGTGCCACGAGTTCACCTCGAAGTTCATCGAACTCGCACGTCTGGCCGGTTACAACCTCGATGACCCCATGGCGGTCGACTTGTACAAGTCGAAGTTGACGGACAGCCTGCAGAGGGAGATGGACAATAACCTGCAGCAGTCGTCCGACTTCGAGGGGCTCTCGCAGGAGTGCATCCTGCTGAACGAACGGGACATCGCGCGCCGTGCAGAACGAGAGGGGCGCAGGCAACAACTGCCGAGTTACCGGCCCTGGCAGCAGACAACTGCAGCTCCGAAGTATGGGCCGGAGCCGATGCAACTCGACGCGGTGATGCAGCACGCGCCGAATTTTGTGCCGCTGACGGAGCGGGTGTGTTTCCGTTGCCAACAGAAGGGCCACATGGCCCGGTACTGCCCGGGAAATGGGAAAGGCCAGCAGTAGAATCGCGACCTGCTGTTGGCCGAAGCGCTTCAAACAATCTTCCAAGTACAGTTTCCATACCTAGCGTGTGTGCAGTTCCTATAGTGTTTCCAATCAATCCAGTTCGTTCAGTTAGTCCAGTCAGTCCAGCCAGTCCAGTTCGTTCGTTTAGTTCAGTTAGTCCCGTTAATTCCGTCAATCCCGTCGAGTCAGTTCCGTTTGTTTTACATTCCCTACGGCACACCAGCCATCAGTCACGGGATTTCAAGGATTATGGTAGTGCTCCGCTCATGGAGATGTCAGTAGTGGTCAATGGGATCATTCCAGCCAGAGTCATGATTGACAGCGGGGCTACGAGTTGTTTTATTGATAAGGAGTTCTTGTCACGTAAGGGACTGCGTCCGACCAGGAAGAATAAGCCCGGAGTTGTCGAGTTGGCGGACGGTTCACTGTCATCGGAAGGCGCTATTACCCACGAAATGGGCCTGAAAGTCGCGATTCAGGACCATGAGGAAGAGTTGGTGCTTCAAGTAACCCGTTTGGCAAGGTACGATATGATATTTGGACGTTCCTGGTTGAATTTCCATAACCCAGTCATTGATTGGAAGTCTGGGGTCATAGATTTTGGTCTGGAATGCGTCTGTCGCCGTAAGAGTGGTCAAAAGGAGAAGTCAAGTGGTATAAGAAAGGTCAAGAAGATAGTGGGGACGGAGGGGAAAGGAAAAAAGTCGGTAGAGGGTCTTAATACGGTGGTGGTAGAGGAGAAGAAAGAGGAGGACGAGAAGCGTTTCATCTATTCAGTGGTGTTTAAGGAATGTGAGAAGGAGTATTCGGTCGAGAAGTATGCGTATGGGGAGGAGATTATGAGCCACTTGTTGTATAAAGCAAGTGTCAAACAATTGGAGAATTTCTTGGAGCGAAGCGAAGTTTTAGAAGAGGAGGAAGAGAAGGTGTTGAGAACGAAGATTCCCGCGGAATACCACGACTTGATTGAGGTATTCAAGTCAAAAAACGCCTTAAAGTTGCCCGAACATAGGCCGAATGACCATGAAAATGAGTTTGTCGAGGGCGCGAAACTCTCAGTCGGACCATTATACGATATGAGTGAGTTGGAGATGAAGGCAGAGAAATCTTATGTGGAGCGCGCAGCTGGATTCGACCGTCAACCTCGCCGACACTTCGGCTATCAAATATGCCTTGACTTTTTACACCTGTAACGCCCGGGAAGTGCTTGTCTAATACCTGACAATCTGATTACATCAGAACTTACGTAACGGCTGAGTCAGCGCACGTGATCTCGCGGCGTCAGTCGTCCATGACTTTCCGTCCGCCTCCAAAGTCGCTCACCGCTTGGCAGTATGGAGGGGAAGTAAAAGAGGTTTTCGAGTGTAGATCGTTTTCTTCTTCTCTTCAGTTCAGCAAATACATTCCCTGGGCGTCATCTTGTCACGTGTTGTAGTAGTCGTTAGTTGGGGTGTCCCTAACCGTTATAGGGGGTACCTTGGAAAGTACTCGGCTTAGGCATCAGTATAACGGATAGGGTCACCTCAAACTAAATACTACGATACGACCGAGATGAGTCCTAAGAATGTATTTGCTAAACTAAAGAAGAAAGGAGAGAGACAACTCCCCTCCCGACATAAAACCTTTCCAGACTGCCTACAAACTCTTCAAGCGGTGAGATCCTTCAGACTTCCTTAACCGACGATGCTGCTGACTAAGCGGAGTGCTTAGCTCAGCATGTCAGACCATGACAATTAGCGTTGCAAGGTACCCAGGTACTTCAGGGACTTTGTGGCCATGTGCAACGCTATTCCTGCATGAAACTGTTGCAGCGTTATGTAGGTACACTGATGGATGTATAAGGCCTCCGTGACTCGGTATTAATCAAATCTGTTTTTAAAGCATTCAAAATCACCGAGGTGTCGTCCACAATTAAACATTGAAAGCTTGAAACTTGAGAGTTTTATGGCAGCACTGATTTTCTAGTGTTGAGTTGGCATGCCTTCACGCTCTCTCTAGCTTTCTCCCTAATGACACCACGTACTTGCCATGTCTACAATAGCCACTCCACGCGAGCCTTTGCGACGCATTCAGTCGTCAACGCACACGCCAACGTCTAGTAGCCGGCCGAGCTTTGATACTAGTGCTAGCCGGTCAAGCTCCCCAGCACCCAATGCAGCCAATTTATCAGTTCAAGTAGGTCCTCAGCGGAAAAATAGGGCAGCTCTTCGCGAGTACTATAGTTTGAGGAGGGCAGAAGAAAAGATCGAAACAAACTCGATAAACTCTGATGTTGCCCCTACCCCTATGGACTCGCCGTCATTTGATGTAGACTCTTTCGTCGACACCACATTGGCAGAAAACGGTCTGGAAGAGTTGCTGTGTGTTTATGCTCGTACTGTGGGTGAAATACGGGCTCTCGACGCCGAAAAAAAATCATTGGTTTATGACAACTATAGTCGGCTCATTGCAGCTACAGAAACAATACAAAAAGTAAGGATTTATTAACCTCTATTATTTATTGGAAGCTAATCTCAGATGCGAGCGACTATGGACCCACTGAACCCTGTAGCATCCACTCTAGATCCCGTCATTTCTCAGATATATGACCAAGCTACGGCATTGCGTGATTCCCTGAGAGAACGCGAACCAAATACACAAGCACAGGAAGGCCTGCGGTTGCGTCGCTTGGCTGCCATGGTTCTTCAAACTCCATTGCGGGTACAGAGGCTACAGCAACAGGGCCGGAATAAAGAAGCCCTAGATGCGTGGGAACGCCCGAGAAAGCTACTCGTAGCGTGGCAACAGCAAAACATTGGCGGCGATGATGTTATTGCGTGTATCACAAACGGAGATGCTGCCATTCGCGGCGAAAGGATCCCGAACTTTACACCAAAACACTCTTAAAACTAAATGGCCCCAATTCACCACAAATTTTGCCATATATTACTGCTACACCAACATTCCTTTGAAGTTTGTGCAATGAAAATGGTTGGTTTGGACTCTGGAGTGCATAGGTATTGAGGGCAATGGGGGAGACACAGACCCCCATGCTCTGAACCCTGCTGGACCCAGCCCAACCCTACGCCTTAAACAAACCAACAACTCCACACCACCAGTGCTGGAGGGCTCGTACCCCTATCGGGCCAAGCTGGGAAGCCAGCTTGGTGTGCATCACGTGACCTAGCTACGGCCAGGGCACTCGAAAGTCGATCTGTCGAGGTCGTCTAGGGGGTGCAAAAACAATCGATAAAAGGTGCTAAGCTAAGTCTCTCCCCCCCATCCCCATGTCCGTCCTCCTCATATGCCTCATCGGTGCGTGCCACGGTACCTCTCTACTAAAGAGAGAACTGGGTCCGCGCACCGGCCCCACACTCAGTATGTACTTACTTTATTTTATTTTATTTTTCTTTTCTACGTCCTGTCGCTCAGTATGTACTGAGAGGATAGAAAGCTCCTCACGGTCACGTGCATGCACCGGGCATGGCACGGGACAGAGACAACAAAGACCAACACCAAACCCACAACTCTAGAGACAGACCGGCGTCACCGGTCAAAGAGAAAGAAAGAGATGGGAATGGCCGGACACCTAAGATGCGCGAGAGAGGAGATGCCCGTCACTGGCGACGAGCCCAGTGAGTGAGAACAAGGCCTCCGTTGTCACGAGAGACCGTGCAGAGCGTACCTGCCGAGAGGCGCCTCCCCAGGTGCCGGACCTAGGGAGGCTGAAAATGAAAGGAAAGGTGTGTGTTCTCTAAACTAAAAGATCCATGGCCCTAAATACCATCCGAGGATATCACCTGATACATGAGTAGGACCCATGCATCTAACCGATCCATACCATCAGATCCACTAACCGAAAACTGTCGTTGGTAAGATTTATTAACCAATCAGAGAGCAGGATTCCAAATGAGTAGTGCGCGCTCAAAAAATGGGTAGTGCGAAACTTAAAACTCTTCCTCAGCATCTAAAGCACCAAGCGTCCGTCCACCTTCCCAATTAGAAGGGCGGCGCTTTAGAGAGGGGTGGCGCTGCGAAGAGTTGTTTGCTGAAGGTGCTCGGTAAGGAAGCAAAGGGGCATCATTTGCATAGAAAGAGTTGGCATATGACAACGCTTGGGGCGTAAAAATCGAATGCTCATCCCGAGACATTACACCAGAATTTCGAGGGCGGCCACGCGGGTCATCAATCACCTTTGGTTCACCGACAAGCAAAATTGGCTCTTTCGAAGCCAGGGTTTCCTCAAAAAACCAGTAGTTATCGATTGACGTTAACTGGACCTCGCCATCACTTTTTATGATCTTTAGTAGATCGTGTGAGCATGGGATGCCATACTGCATTTTAAATTTTCCCGTGCAAGGGAGCTGAGGCCTCTTTGTAATATCATATGCTGGCTTGTTCAACCCCTTTGCGATCTGATATTGCTCGATTAGAAGATCAGCACAGGTATTTGTTATATAAGATGCCGCCTTGAACATCCATTTTTTGCGCAGACATTTGACAAGAGTCTTCGTTTTTTGGGAATTGGTTTTAGTGGACAAATCCCTTTCTTTGTCTGCCACCAACTTTTTGATTGTTGAATATAGGCTCAACAAATGGTTGTTCCCATTTTCAAGATATCCCTTGAGGCTATTATGCGACCCCTCTGTATTGGACGTCGTCCTTTGCCCATAGTTTCTATATGTCGATATAATGTACCCCGCCCATTGTTCTTTTTTGGGCAGCTGAGATTTCTTAATGTACTTAAGGATCTTTTCCTGTTCAGAAAATTGTTTCTGCATCCGATTCCACGCATCATTAAATACCCGTTCTGTTTTTGGATACATCATAAACTTCCAAAGGTCATACATACCCTGGCGAGTGGAGGGAATAATTTCTGGCAACGAGTCACGGAGCTTTTCCGAGCAGTTGGTTGTAAGTATGTCTAGATCATCATCTTCCATGATCTTTTTCCAATTCGATTTGATATACGCAACAACTTTGCTATTTATATGGAATATACACAGCTGTTGTGGTACGGTTGGCATAATTCGAGACAAAGAGTTTTTAAAAGCATTGTCTGTATCGGTTAAAACAACATTAGGCATTGCTATATCATGTAGCAAGCGTGCCTCTTCGATGCAGCCAACAACCCAGTCATAGTCTTCGATTTTTTCGTGCTGCATAAATGCGTAAAATACTGGAACGATTTGATTTGTGTTTGAGAGGATCGTACCAGTGAACAATGGCATATTATAGCAATTCGTTTTATATGTGCAGTCCATTGAGAGCACCCGGGGAAAGCGTTTCCAAACCGTAAGTTGCCAGGGAAGAATAAAAAATACAGCAGCAAGATCACTTTCTCGATGCTTGCCTTCAAATTTCATCCGAAAAAAGCTACACTCACGTTCTACATCTATAATAAAGGATTGAGTAGGTGTGTAATGGCCTAACTGTTCCTCTCGAATCTTATGCAGACAATTGGACACATCAGATTTTGTAAAAACAGCTTCAGGGAATCTTTGTCTTAGGACATCTCCTATTTCTCTAGGCGAAATCTTGACTGACTCCAAAAGCTTTATTTCGGCTTTCATTGCATCGGTGAGTTTTCTTGTGGCTGGGATAGCTGACAGGTCATCCAAAGCTTCATGATCATTATGAGAACATTCACTTTTGATATTGAAAGACCATAAATAATTATTTTTAGCAGTGCAAGAAATGCTTGCTTTCCAAAGGCAGCCCCTTTTGGTGGTGCTTGTATTACGAGACTTTTGTTGTGACTCTCGAATCTTTCCCATAGCACAGTCAAGCCGGATGTACCTGGGCTGTTTATTTTCGTCGATATTTGATGAGCTTCCTTTTACAATAGCAAATCCATTCGCCTTCGCCCAGTCCTTATCATCCTGAAGTATAGCATCCATCGAACCGTACAAGGGGCCAGCGATAAGACGATGGCTCCGCGGTGGGTGTGACTGCAAAGGATTTGCGGTTGAACGTTACAGCGCTGGTAACGGTGTACTGGAATGAACACTGTTTTCCATGATATTAGTTCCGTGTAGCCCCTCTGGAAAAGTTGGAAACAGTGATAGTTGAATGGCACGGGCCTATAAGCTGATGACAGTCTTGATATGTATGATACGTTCCAGTAACGTGGTGATCTTAGTAAGCAGGTTGTGGGGATGTATTATAGGGGGGCAGTTGCCCGTGGGTTTGTAGTTGAATGTTAATGTTCTCGTCTCTGTCTCCATCTGGACTCCAGTCTTTTGGCTTGGTAGCCGCAAGACTTGGGGTTGAGAGCTATGTAGCTTCTTGCCGCAGTGCAACTCAAGATGAAAAGGCTGACATACTGGGTACAAAGCATGTACCTCCTTATGCATTTATGGGATATACACATACAGGTATACCTAACTTAAACCTAGTTACATATGTACCTACCTAAGTAGGTACCTATGTACATGAGGTACTTCGGTACCTATATCACGTCCAAATACTTTCGCCAATTGAACGGTTCCATACAATTTAGATACGATGGCCGCAGAACAAAGGAAACTGCTAGGTATGCAGTGTTAAAATGAAAAGCTTCTAACACTATATAGAGCAATTAATGGGAGGCAATCAAGCCGTCCATGCAATTGAAATATCTCTTCAGGATCCGAAAGCATGCCGGTCTTTTATAGTTGGTTCATGTCCACATGATCTCTTCACAAATACCAAACAAGATTTAGGACCATGCCCAAAAGTTCACGTTGAATCTCTGAAGCAAGAGTATCAAGAATTATCCTCTGAAGAGAGAGCACGGCTCAATTTTGAGTACGATTACAAGCGCGATCTATCACGGCATGTTGAAGAATGCAATAGAAGGATCGAAATTGCACAGAGACGTCTCGATAAAACACCTGATGAAGTCCGCCAATCAAATATACTCCTAAAAGCCATAGGCGAGTTGACAACAGAAGCACAGGCAACGTTGCTAGAAGCAGAATTGCTTGGGGAAATTGGTCTCATCGGTCCATCTTTGGATGAACTATTCAGACATAAACAAATAATTCAACAAAAGCTTGATCAGGAGGGCGACTTAAAAACTTTATCTGACAATGGTGGCCCATCTGGACATCAGAAACTTCAAGTTTGTGACGTATGTGGAGCCTACCTTTCGCGTCTTGATAATGATCGTCGTTTAGCAGACCATTTTTATGGAAAGATGCATCTCGGTTATGCGCAAATGAGAAAAGCGCAAAAGGAATTATCTGGGATCAAAAGCAATACAAGCTCAAGCGTACGCCCAAGTATTGACTATATTGATGCTAACAAGTATGATAAGCCATATAACGAGGAAAGAATATCTACACCTTCAAGCCAAGTAACAGACAACTGGAGACGTGGACAGCGGGCAACAGGCGGGGGTCGTAGGGACCGGCGATGGTAGTTCTGACTGGCGAGTGTAATCATGCAGTAGCATTGCGTATATAGCTGCCAGTACTGCTTCCTCAAGTACTAACTAGTATTACCTAGCTTCGGGTGAGGATTGTGGCTAAAAAAGACTTGGCAGGGTATTTCAGATAGGATCTTTTTTTTTCTTAAAATCATCATCGTAAAATTAGTTTCTGGAAATTCAACGAATTTATTTATTATGTATAACTCTTTTAGACACATGAATGGAAGAGAGGATATATTGGAGAAGAAGGCCCCATCAAGATTGGAGGCCGGAGGGCAAGGTTTTTGGCGTTCAGTCTTTTTAATTGTCTTAAATTACGCGTAAACTCAGTCTAAAGCTACCATCACCAAGGAAGCACCATAGGCAATAAATTTTATTAATTAATAACTCTTTTAGCTATCCTGTGGTTGGCCAAAGTGCTTGGTGGACGGCGACACTCATAATGGCTTAGGATCACTCCACGGTAAATTTTACTTTGTGAAACGGCATGTAAGCGATGGAATTATAAAAAAAGGTCAAGACGCATTTCTTTTGACATTCGGAGGCAGTCTGGCAAAAGGGAACGGCCTTTTCAACAAGTCCCAACACACTGTCATTTTTGCCTTACAAGCATACTACAGTAGATCGCTTCCTCAAAATCCACCTATTTACTGGTGCAAGTTTGCGCCTACTTCGTTCCGATATTACCCAGTCTCATACATGTTAGCTAGCATGACGGGGCAGCTTGTGCACAGAGAAGCCAGTGGTGAATCTTTAGGCTATGTACACAGTATGTACCATATACTGGTACCTTGGTACATGCTGGCAATTGTTATCGTGATAGGCTACCTAAGCTAACTTGACGTCGAAGTATCACAGTGCTCAACACCCAGAAATGGCAGCAGCTTCTGCATACAAAGGCCTATTACGAGCCTCTAAACTTGCTTTTGAGGGTATGTTTTTTCAATCATATTTTTTTTGCTCTACTAAATCAAAATCGAGGTGATGCGAGGGTCCTAATGGCTGCGAAGGCTAAAATTCGCACAAGTTTTAGAGAAAACGCAAACTTATCACACGCAGAGATTGCCCCAGCTTTACAACACGCTAATGAGGTTGCTGTCTTCTTACGTTCAAATATAGTTCAAGGGAAAAAACAGGATGATGGTGTATTCAGACTGCGTATTCACGATGAAATTGAACGAGGCGATAATGATACAATCAAACTTGGGGCAAAAAGCATCAAAGTCAAAGACATGTGCTGCGCAGAAAAATAAACTGGACAGAATAAGAATACTGAATAGAATTTTTTTTCAGAAAAAGGTCACTTTGCTTGTTCAGTCGTGGGAAGAATAATGCCTATTGTTTCATATACATAGCAAGACAATAGGTTATTCTTTCATTTTTGTTAGACGATTTGCACATTTTTGTTTGAAAGAATATTATCCTTTATTGTCATTTGAAGTTTGAAAGGCGTGAAAGGTTTCTTTTATCGATTCGTACAAAAAGGCGAAACATTAAAGGCATTTCAAAATAAAAGTAAGCCACCAAATTATATATAAAGTACACGGTAGCTGTCTTGCCTGGTCTATATGATTTTCGAATCGCAGAATGGGCAGATCTCAAGAGGGAATGCATAAGCTATTCTCAGAGGATAGCAATCCCAAAGTCAACAGCCTAAAAACAGCCTATGATACGCCACACCCTGATTTTTTTCCTAGGCGCATCGCTCTCAAACGCCATAAAGGTGTCATTCATCATCACTGGCAGCTCCGGCCAGCTTATACCATTCATGAAAATCAAGTGCTCGAGGATGTTTATTATCAAAAAATTATAGAAGATACGACATTAACGAAAAGTAGACTTCAGGGTGACAGTCAAAACAAAGAGGAAATAAATACCTCTAATTTTACTACGGTACCCACAACTAAAGACCTTCTTACTGTTATATTGGGATTTCAATCATTGAAAAAAGAATTGCACAATCAAAAAAAAGAGTTTTATGATGTCTACCAAGATGTGTCTGAGATTTATAAAACTGTGGAGCTTGTGAGCGACAAGCAGAGTCATAGTGAGTTAGATGGATGGGAAAATCACGGCGATGGTACGATATCAGATGAAGAAATTCAAGATAACAACGAAAAAACACCTTCTCTGGAGATGGGATCTAGTAGTATTAGTACTATCGATGGGCGTGATGTCTCTGGATATATGGCTTCCGAATCCAATGACAAGCAGGAAGTGAGCGATTTGGTTCCCCCATATTTGCCTAAGAAGTCCGAACTACCAAGGACATTCCCAAAAAAAGATCTAATTTGGAAGATTTTCGGTGGCTTAATATTGTGTATCGTTTTAATTGCTTCAAGTAGGCAATCAGGAGATATGGACATGTGGAAAAGTAGCAACTTCGATGAGAAAGCACACAGAGTGCATTATTCTAATACAGAATTGCGTAGGGGGTTCTCTGACAATAGGTTCGTATATTATCAAAACATAGAAGCCATCCGAAGGCTACGACAGAATATGTATCGATAAATAAAAGATTAACTACTGCGCACAGTTATAGAAGTTCCCCTAAGTGGGTAGCTACCTAGGGATTATTTGTTGTATGTATAAGATGGTAGTTTTTCTTATTGCATCCTTCTATGCGTGTTTTTCACTTGGAAATAGACTGTTTGTGTTAAATAAACCTCTAAATCTTGCGTGATATTTTCTGCCGTCCACGATCTATAAAGAGGTTTGTGGCCCACCAAGATGTATATAGGGAGAGTAGGAGCGGTGGCATGACCCCTGTGTCCTGAACCCCGCATGAACCACACCATATAGAACCAAACACTAACCAAACCCAGCCACACTCAAAACAAGCGTGAGGCGGAGGTAGGATACTGGAAAAAGCAGTGGCGGGCAATGCTTGGTAAAACGGGAAAATGGAATAAACTATAAATATCAGCTATGGAAAATAATGTAAACTCCGTGCTCGATAAAAAGATTCTCTTCCTCTCTCCTCTTATGACCTCCTCAATATTTTTCTCAGTCACACAAAGTTAGTACGAAAACTCCTAGGGACTCCCTTGAATATAATCCAACAGTCGTACCTTCCTTTCAATATAAAAAGATTATGATGGAAAGAGCCTCTACTTTGGCACCTGCCTCATATATGATACTCCGCACACACCTCGACATAGAATCAAGCCTTGTACCTCCCGGCACCCTCACCACCATGCTATCATGAAATGATCACCGGTTATTACTGAAGGAGGACACGGGCGGTGGCCCAAAAGACACAAAACAAAACCAAGCAAACCACCAAAATCCATGCCTCTAGAGGAGAAAAACAAATGCTAGAAGAGTGGACGGGCAATGCGCCCAAGAGGTTAAGGGAGGACAAGAAGCCATGAAAGAACCAAACACCAAAACACTAACAAGTCAAACTAACCGAAGATAGCTGGCGTGGGCTAGCAAGTCTCGGTGCTACCCAGACACGCACCATCCCCACTAAAAACCCAGACATCCACTAATCCAGCCCATTATCCAGAATTACCCGCCCAAATATCAAGATCCAACCAATATCCATCCAAGCCCAAAACAAAGAAGTGCTGGCTAGCATAGCGAAAACAATAACCGGCAACAAGAGGCTGGCCCGGGCCATAAAACCCGACCACCAAAGGGCAGCGCAAACGGTAGGTCCACGTAAAAACACGGCATCCGTAGAAAGAATAAAGAGGCGTAATAACAGATATGTATGGCATAAGGTTGGTTCAGTTAGTTGCATCTCAAATGCGGTTATGCATCTCAAGGATTATCGGAGGGTTATAGTTTGGACACCTTGTATTGTAGACTGGATGATCGTATCATATCGACCACATTCATTTTTCATATAGATACCCGCCGCCTCCCCAGGTTTTCCGGCCTTAGGGAGGATCTCTCTACAGACACGTTCTGTATCGCCGAGAGAGACCTCAGATGACATTGGTCACACCCGCTGGCTTCGACCCAAGTTGCGAGTGCCGCTTCCCTTACGTGGCCTAAGGCGCTCGGCCATACTCTTCACTACGAGTTCATGTCTTTATGCACTGTGTATGGCACGGGACAGAGACAACAGAAACCAACATCAAACCCACACCTCTAGAGACAGACCGGCATCGCCGGCCGAAGAGGGAGAAAGAGATGGGATGGCCGGGCACCTAAGATGCGCGAGAGAGGAGATGCCCGTCACTGGCGACCAGCCCAGTGAGTGAGAACAAGGCCTCTGCTGTCAAGAGAGACTGTGCAGAGCGTACCAGGTGCCGGACCTAGGGAGAGCGAAAGTGAAAGGAAACTGCGTGTTTCCTCAAACTAAAAGATCTATCGCCCTAAATACCATCCGAGGATATCACCTGACACATGAGTAGGACCCATGCATCTAACCGATCCATATCAACAGATCCACTAACCGAAAACTGAGGTAGGGCGGGTCCCATACCACAAGTCAGTACCTAGGTATGTACTATGTACTAGTATTACAAACAAATTTTTTCCGAAAGTGGGCCGATGTATGTATTATGTACCTACAATGTATTGTGTGAAAAAGTTGAACTGCCCCTCGTCTTTCATAGGTACAAGTATCTGAGTTCCAAGAGGACAACGTGCAATGGCATCAGTTTCTATACCATCTCTCCCTTCCAATTGGGAGGCTCCTAATGATGTTAAGCATTTAAAGGCTGTGACTGCAGGTACATTCCGTAGTCTTGAGCCCGTTGGACCTCACTACCTTGCTCATGTCCGCCGTGTGTGTCATGAGCGTACTGTTTCGGAAGATATCCTTGAGGAGGCCAAATCCATTACAAACAAGATCGATGCTGCGGACGTTGAGGGAGATATTAGTGAGCCTGAAGACCCCGAGATGCTTACACGCGCTGCTAAAGACTGGAAGGTAAGAGCAGCGCAGACGATGGGGTATGTGCTAATGATGTAGAGCCAAGATCACTACAAGGTCCTTGGCCTAAGTAAATATCGTTATTTGGCTACTGAGAAACAAATCAAGGACGCTCATCGTAAGAAAGTCCTCAAACACCATCCTGATAAGCGAGCGGCTGCAGGGCAGGCCGATAACGACAGCTTTTTCAAGTGCATTCAAAAAGCAAACGAAGTGCTGTCAAACCCTTTGACGCGGAAACAGTTTGACTCAGTTGATGATGAAGCCAATGTCGAGCCTCCTACGAAGGAAGAGTTGAACAGCCCTGGTGCCGACTACTATGCGCTCTGGTCCAAAGTATTTGAATCTGAAGCCCGCTTTAGCAACATTAAGCCTGTTCCAGCTTTTGGAAATGAAAATTCGACGGAGGATGAAGTCAACGAGTTTTACAACTTTTGGTACGGCTTTGATAGCTGGAGGTCGTTTGAATACCGCGATGAGGATGTTCCCGACGACAACGAAAATCGTGACCAGAAGAGACACACTGAGCGTAAGAATGCCAATTCACGCAAAAAGCTCAAGCTCGAAGACAACAAGCGTCTTGGGTCCCTCGTTAAGCGTGCTCAGGATGGCGATGTCCGTATCAAGCAATTCCGCGTAAAAGCCAACGCGGCCAAGAACAAGAAGCGTGAAGAGCGCGAGGCTGCAGAAAAGGCGGCCAAGGAAGCAGAAGAGCGCCAGCAACGGGAGGCAGAAGAGAAGGCCAAACTCGCTGCCGAGGCTACCAAAGTTGACCGCGAGACCGCTAAGAAGGCCAAAGAAGCGGCCAAGAATGCTGTCAAGAAGAACAAGCGTGTTTTGAAAGCATCTGCCAAGACAGCCAACTACTTTGTTGATAGCGAGGCCTCGGCCTCTACTATTGATTCTGTCCTTAATGATATCGAGACAGTCCAAGGCAACCTTGGACCCGATGAAATTGCCGATCTTGCTAACCGTCTGGCTAACTTGACAGCTGCTAGCGATATTAAGAAAGTTTGGGGCGAGGAGGTTGGCCGTTTAATGACCGCTGGCAAGCTGAAGGACGGTGCTGTTAAGCACCTCATCTAATGGCCTACATAGAAAAACGTAATTTTTCACTTGTGTGAGCAATTGGCGAGTATATAGAGTAAAAGCAATAATTCATTCAGGTAAACTTGATCTATGCACTACCTCTGCGCACGTCTTACATATACCCCTATTTTCTACCTCAGGAATAATTTGTCATAAATGCCATCATGTATCTTTGCCACCCACCCTTCTGTAGCGCCACCGCGTGCAACAACACCTAGGCCGCCTGAGGCCCACAGTGTAAACCCAAATAAAACCCCACCCTGAATCGAAATCCAAGTTCGTCTCTTTTTTTGTTGAGCAGCTTGGTCGCTCATATTAGAGAGCATATGGCCTATGCTCCACCTAGCATCCTGGGCGATGCGTAACCAGCGGGCCCATCCCCAAGTCATATGACCGGCAGCAGCACCAAGAAATATTGTGTATGACACCCATGAAAGTATAGGGTGACGTGAGAACCCATGCGAAATATAAGAGAGACCAATGTCGGAACTATCGCCTTGGATTCGTAGCGGTATCAGCCGATTTACAAGGACGTGTCCTGCTACGCAAGCAGATAGAACATATCCAGAAATCGATGTGACGGAAATAGAAGGCCATCCAACCAAAAAATAGCCGGATATTCTCCGTGAAATTGATTCCTTTTCGGAGTCCGAATAATAATGTCTAATGTTTTGGGAGCGTCTTGCAAGACGCAAACCAACACCAGCAACTATATGTGCAACAATAGGGATCCCTACGAGCATTGGCTCCGATAGTCTGGTTTGGTAGATTTCTCTTGCGAGTAGGAGGTACGATTCTGATGCTGGTACTGACCTTGTCGCGAGAGGGATCAATGAGGTGGTTGCAATATGGACAGACGAAAAGATTGTGAATGCGTAAGATGAATATCTTTGCAGACGTAGCCCTATAAAGAAGACGTATCAGCAAATTTTATATTTGTAGCTATCACATACAGTAGAAAACAGGCCCGTGGAAATGATTTAACCCAGCGCTAGTGGTTGATCCAGATGCATGGCCTTCTTCTATTACTTCTGCGGATAGGTTGCCTTCTTCCTCGATTGGCATTGGGTCAACAATCGCAAGAGAAAGAGAGGACTGATTTACACCAGTCGATAACGATCTTGGAAGCGCCATTCGATTGAGTAGTAAGGCCCGCAGAAGACGAGTATAATTCAAGACGATTGGATAGGTTAGGTACCTTGTATGATGTTGGACGACGTAGAGTACCTAGGTAGGTACCTAGGCTATACTACAAAGCTACATGTTATGTACCGAGTACATAGCTGGGGACCTAATGTCATTCACCTAGGTACCTAGGTATGTATTCTTACATACAAATTGTCGAGGTCGTTAATCCGCGAGATTCTAACGCTCTTGAGGTAATTGCATCATGATTGTTGCTTCTGTTGCCCCACGGGCGGCACTATTCGATCCAGTAGGGAGGCTTATCGCCAACAATATTACGAGGTCGTTCCCGGTTGGCAGAGATGCAAGCATTTTGCACATGTCCACGATGGATGTTCGCAACATCCTGTTTACTGCCTACTGCGAAAAAGGACTTCCCCCTCGGCATCTAGACATTCTCTTTACAGATAGCAGTTCAGAGAATGCAGGTAAGTTTACCATGCAAGGCTATTCTCACTAGCATAGTGCGTAACATTATCATATTGTCTTTTCTCTTGGATACCCAACCATTATTAGAAGATCTCGACAGTCTTTGGTGTATTGCCTATGACTTGATGATCGATGCAAGATCCCTGCGGCTTCTCTCCGAACAAATGGCTAAGCTTTCCAAGACTGATTCTTTTGAGGCGTGGAAAACCAGCGTTTATGGCAAATACATCCGATTTTCAGATCGAGCAACGTTCAGTGACTTTCGAACGGGACTGACTGAATTTAGAGCTCATATAACAAAGGCCATAAAGTCCACAGAGGCCTACACAGACTATGTTGATGAGTTTTATTCGTTTTGGCAAAGCGAGCGCGTAGATGCCTTTGCATTTTCTAGAAGTTCACGCTCCGTGGCGCCCGCAACAAACGCATATTTTGACATTGAAGAAAGTTCCAATTCATATTATAAGAACAGAACAAATGGGGACAGAAAATCTCTTGCTAACCCTATGTTTATTGCAGCCCTCCACGACGCACAAATTCTTAACTCAACATTTGATCCGGTTCGAGGGTTTCCAACTTGCATAGGGTATATAAAATTATCTGAAGATTCGTGTCTTCGAATGAGCCAGGAAGAACCAGGCCACACAAAACTTGCAAAGGCTGCCCAAACGCAATTCAAAGCATGGTGCATGGCCTTCCAGGAAATCAAGGATCTATTTGTTATTCGTCTATCCATTGTTGAACCACTGGCTGTCATGTATACCTTAAATATGGCTAACTCAACCAACTGCCAAAATCTTTCTGCAAATTGGTATCGTAGGCAGTTTGATGCTACCGAGTATATTCTAGACAAGGACACTTACGGTGATAGAGCAGCGCCAGTTTTGTTTGACATTATCGAGATGACGGATGTAGCGGATACATCTGGGGCACTGAATTTACTAACCGCTGCTGTCCATCTATTGCGAGATGCCCCTACATCTGCTATTCTCATGGAGGCAAGCATGTATCAAGATGCCACTGGCAAAAATCCACTTGACGTGGTTCTTACTGGCCATTGCCAAACTATTTGTCTTTTGCTTGGGTTGTTCCCGGTAGAATACTACGCAAACATTCGCAACGGGTCCCCCCATGAGGATCTCTATCCGTCTATTATGGAAGATATGAATAAAAAAGCTGAAGAGCTGGAACCTCTTGTCCGCATGACTTTTCGTCTTTCTCATTATTCTTCAGGTTCCTATCTCCCTCAGCGCATGGTTAAAGTCTCAAACCAAGTCCTATTTGATATTTTGAAAGATATGAACCAGGAAATGTTTCTCTATGAAGACATCGCTTCTGTAAGCAGGCTTATGGCCGAGACTCGTGGCTCCGTTGATTCATCTCGCTTCTTATTTCCTGTTAATACAAGAGGCACTCTTGTTGCCTTCATGTCCATTCTTAAATCTAGGCTCCACGGAGGCATCAGTGGCGCCCAATCAAAAATTATCTCATATTATGAAAAAAAGGACGAACCATTTAACCAATTTTATCACGCCGAAGTTTTAACGCTTCTAAATATGTGGCTGGGATATCGACCGGAGTCTGTAGAAGTTGATGGTGTTCCCGGAATCTGCCACTGGCCAGCAAGAAAAGATCCTGTTGTTATTAGCATCGTAGTTCCACGTCGCCATATTGAGCGGTTCTATTCTGGAAACTTGTCCAAATTACTTGGGCCTACTTTCACGATTGGGCTTAAATCTCACGATCAAAACCCCAAAAGCTTCCACAAAAAGTTTGACAATCTTCGATACTTTATTGGAAAAGCTGTACCATCATCTGACCGCAGATATGCGGATTATTCTCTTAATATCGAGCAAGATAGTTTGGGATTGCGTGGAGCTAGTGATATTATTATTAGCTTCTATGTCGCCCCGATTGTTTTACAGCATATGACGAGCAATGATCATGTTGTTGTAGAACTGCAGCAAAACAAGCGCACTCGTATGTTTTACGACGACATGTGTTTCACTACCAATAACAATGCCTTCACTACAACTCTGGGTGCTAGTGAAGTGCACATAACCTCCAATATGCCAGGCCTTAAAGGCCATGCATGTATTGTCACAAAGCCTCCAACCTTCGAACCTGAACAACTAGGGCCAGTCAACCTAATGAAGTTAATGGACCCAATAACGACGCCATTAATAATTGAATACTTTAAAGAAGGAAACGTTGGTGTTCGTACGGACTGTTTACTCACAGGCAAAATGAATCTCTCCGAGAAAATAACTATTCGGGATACAGACTCGCCATTTATCGCAGAAATTCACTTTTCAATAAGTAAGCGAGTCATACCAATACGGTTCCCAATACCAATCAGATACCAGGACACTGATTTTGGTTTATCGGTAGACACTCACAGTTATGCTATAACTGTAACATCCCGAATTCGAGAGCCAATCGATACCCCATCTATGCACGACATTGTATTCCCTATAGCTTTGGATTCTCACCGGACCCCAGTTTTGCAAACATCTCTACGTATAAATATGGATGTTATGCCCATTGTCAATACTTCAAAAAACAAATATTTACAGTGGCTGAAGGCATTATTGATGGGATTTTTCAGCTCGCGAGAAATTGCTCTTCGAGATGCCCAAACGTCTCACTTTATGTTTCGTCCTGATATAAGGCTAAAACTAAAGGAAGTTATACACAACATGTTTTTATCTGCCTCAGGCCTAGCAGATCAGACTGGAATTTTTGCATTTTCCAGTGATACTGGCGACTTTGAGATGATAATTCTAGTTTCCAGTATACGTCTTCATCTAGGAAATGGATCTGCCTTACTAGATGCTGCTATCCTTCCACTAACAAAAAACAATAGAGTTGTCAAAAACTTTATTGATATATGCATGCGCTTATCATGCTATAAAGTGTCACTGGGTTCTACAGAAATGAAGGTGTGGAAGTCAATTTTGCCCGGACTTGTAGAGCAGTCCAGAAACTGGGAACACCGCGATGATTGCGATTACAAAAAGAATTCCCACCAAGGCCTTTGTGCATGTGGACAGGGAAAAATGCCAGAAAATTTCATCAAGATGCCTTTATGGCGAGATGTACAGTCTCTCTCTACACGGGTGGCGATCACACCTTTCTTTAGTTTTCCACCTACCGAAGCAGGACCTTCGGCAGATGATGTTACTGATTCTGGGAAACGCCCACTAGGAAATAAGAGTGCTATTGCCTCGGGCATGAATGCTGTCAAAGATAGGGAGGAAGAACAACATTATTGCAATGCCTACCATCCTGATTGTCTCTGTGAAGATATGAAGTCAATGCTTAATGGTATTCAGAGCTATTTCTCTGATACCCGTTGTAGTGCTGACGATTGCACAAGGGATAAACGACCTAATGGCAAACCTCTGCTAAAGTGTTCGGGCTGCCACCAGGTTCAGTACTGCTCAATAAGATGCCAGCGTGCAGATTGGCCACAACATAGAATGATATGTGATCGGATTTAAGGTGGTAGTGGGATTATTGTGTCGTTTTAGATCACACGTCCCACACCATTTTAAAAGCTATGTACATATCTTGTTAATACTTAACAAGGACTATTAACACCCACTAAGCAGGTGAACTTAATGAATAGACTCTAGGCTAGTATACATTATAGACCGAGGGAGTAGGTTTGTAGTACTATGATGATATTTCACTACGTTTGAACCTTGAATTGGACACGGCCTTTGGAACAGTGCCATGAAGAAAGTTGAATAATGGCAAAGACAGGGGTGAATTAAGTAGGATAAGCTTTTCTGCATGAGAATAAACTAAATTCTAGTATTACCAATAGATCCCACCACCTAAAATGTTGAACAGAGCCATTTTTATCGCATGTATCCAACTAAAATAGCTAGTGCGCGGTGACAGACTTTTCATTGTCCATATCAATGTCCATATTGTCATCATTGTGGATATTTTTGTTCTCAATCTCCACGGCGGTTTCGTGCCCATCATTTTCATACTCCTCCTCACTTTCCTCAAGGTCAATACTGCCACCGTCTTGTGACATTTCATCAGCATCATTTTCCCCATCCTCTTCGTCGTCTTCCTCTTCATCAGATTTAGAGTCTATTGCGTATACGCCAACATCAGTTGTGTCAGCATCTAGCTGCTCAGGGGGAAATTCCGCGGGAGCAGAAGCCTCTGAATCCCTGTGGGGTTAATACAAGGATGCTGGTAGGATACATACCATTTGATGGCAAATCTAGTAACACGCGGCTTATCTGCTAAAATGTTGCGCTTAATTTTTCCGTAAAGGGACTTATCGAGTACAGCAGTTTTTTCAGTCTCGTCATCGAACTCGTTGTTGACAAAGTATCCAACACGGACAAACTCACGCCCGTCGTAAGAGCAAGTTAGAAGAATAACTGTTACACCCGTAATGTTATCATTTTGGATGCGGGATAGATCAGGGGCATTTGCCTCAAAAATGAACTTGTTCACGCCCACCGGAATAGGGCCAACAAGCAAGGAGTCGAGTTCCTGGTCCTCGTTTGCGTGGACGGCACAAACATAGATCAGCTTCCATTCAAGATCTGCCTATTAGAACCAAAAACTCCTAAGTGATATGCAGTACCATGCTTCAATTCCTCGAGACACTCAAAAGTGATTTCAAACTTGAACTTGTCCGTGATAGTTGCCGGGTTATTTAAGACATCGATTCCGAGAAGTGAAGCGGCTGCCATTTTCCTTCTTTGGCTGCAAAAACGACCACAATTTGAAGAACAATCGTGTACTAAGTGTTTGTTGGTGTGAAAGCTGATCATGCAGCTTTTGGCGGTAGTAAGGAGACCCAGCCCCACCAGCAGCTGGGGCGGCAGAAAACGCGTGATGTGTACATAATCTGCGGCGCGTTGAGAGGCTCAACAAAGGCTGCACAGTGACGGTAGTGACCCTCTTTATTATGTCATCCTGCTTTGGCACTCGCATACAGTGCTAGTAGTACCGTGCGATCAAAAAAAAGTTCGTCGCGCATTCGCGGATGCCAATGATAACGATACCTATGCCCTTTAAAAAATAATCTGCTTATTTTTTTTTAATTCCTGGGTCAATCGATATGGCGGACGCGCCGGAAGTTCAAAGCGGAAGTCCTAATGCAGCGAAGCTTGAAGAGTATGATCCAGCGACTACTAGGAGCTACATAGTAGAAGAGGAAGACGATAACGACATTGAAAATGAGATCAACGACCAAGACAAAGCGCCACTTGAAAATGCATCAGAGCGATCTTCAGAAATCGGGCAATTGATGAAGAAGCCACGAGCGCTAGGGGGGTTTGTTGAATCGGACTCGGAGGATGAACCATCAGCACCCTGCGAAGCCGGCGACGAGGATGGCGAGGATTATGACCCTGAAAGCTTGAAACTTGACGAACAGGGCTTATGTTCAGAGGTTCCAGAACGCCCTGTTGATGTTCCCGTGTCTGAACCTATGGTGAAGCTGCAGTCTCAGCATACATCAAATGTTGCCATAGATCGCCTTGAAGCAAAAATCAAGGACGACCCGCGGGGTAGCGTTGACGAATGGCTTGCATTGATAAACGAACATCTCAAAGGTAGCCGCTTTGACGATGCTAGAGACGTCTACTCTCGTTTTCTACAAGTATTTCCACAAGCAGTATGTCTGAATGGCCCACCGAAGTTCAATTCTAACTTTAGGCCGAAATTTGGATTGCGTACATTGAAATGGAGCTGAGCCTAGAAAACTTTTCAGCTGCTGAAGCTCTTTTTACCAAGTGCTTGACTACAGTTTCAAATGTTGGTCTTTGGGCTGTATATCTGGATTATGTCCGAAGGCGTAATAACTTGTCAGATACAGGTGCAGAAGCAGCCCGTCAAATTGTCGGTAAAACGTTTGAATTCGTGTTAGAAAACGTTGGATTTGACCGAAATTCAGGGGCTATATGGCAAGAATACATTCAATTCATTCGAAGTGGTCCTGGCATAATTGGAGGCACTGGGTGGCAAGATCAACAAAAAATGGATATCCTAAGAAAGGCTTTTCGACAGGCAACATCTGTCCCAATGGACACTGTTAATCAATTATGGAAAGACTATGACCAGTTTGAAATGAGTCTCAACAAGGTGAATGGGCGGAAGTTTTTAACTGAACAGTCACCAGAATACATGTCCGCAAAGAGCTCTCTAACTGCCTTGGAAAACATCACCCGAAATCTTTCTTCTTCTACGATTGCGAGGCTGCCACCAATACCTAATTTTGAGGGTTACACTGATTATATGGAACAAGTCTCTTTATGGAAGAGCTGGGTGGCCTGGGAGAAAACCGACCCCCTTGATATTAAAACCGACAAACCAGAGATGCTGCAGTCTCGCATTCTTTACTGCTACAAAAAAGCTCTTATTCCCCTCCGTTTCTGGCCCGAGTTATGGGTAGAGGCTGCAGAATGGTGCTTCGATCAGGATATCCGGGTGAATGGGCGTGAAAGAGGCCTTGACCTCTTGGAGCAGGGAATCGCCGCTAACCCGGAATCAGTTCTTCTTGCCTTCAAACTTGCTGACCGGATCGAGGTGACGTTTATTTCAGAAGAAGGAGATGAGGCCAAGATCGCCAAAGGAAAAGCAGTACGAGAACCATACGACAACTGCATATCAGCTTTGCGAGAATTATACAAAGCCCTACAGGAGCAAGAAAAGGTCCAGATTGACTCGATTGGCGGTGAGGAATTCAAGGACTCTGCCGATCATGAAGACGAAGCTCTCGCAATCGCCAAAACTGAACATAAAAATAAGGTTGACTTGATTCACAAGAGCTTTTCTGCCCAAACCGACCTTGTATCAAAATGTCTTACTCATGTATGGATTGCTTTGGCAAGGGCCATGCGTCGCATTCAAGGCAAAGGTACTCCAACCGGGCCTCTAGGTGGTCTTCGGCAGGTTTTTGCGGAGGCAAGGAAAGGGGGTAGGCTTAAATCTGATATTTATATTGCCGTCGCGAAGATGGAGTGGAAATGCTACAACGATAAAGCTGCTGGAAAAATTTTAGAGCGTGGCGCAAAGTTGTTCCCCGAGGATGTCCACTTTATGATTGAATATATAGAATATCTCACAGCTCAAGGAGATGATACGAGTAAGTTTACAGCCTGCCCAACGTAGTCTTTTCTAATCTAGATTCCCGTGTCATATTTGAGACTTGCGTGAATCGACTGGTGCAAAAGCCTGAAACTCTTCCAAAAGCCAAGACTCTATTAGCCTACATGTATAAACGTGAGTCTGAATATGGCGACATTGAACGTGTGTCTCAATTGGAAGGTCGGCTGGCCGAACTTTTTCCCGATGAACCCAAGCTTTCCCTGTTTAATCAGAGGTTTATAACAGATAGGTTCGATCCGGTAGGAGCACGCATTATCGTATCCAAAAGCGCACAACTGCGAGCGAAGCCTCCCTTAACTACCAAGGAAGCTTTTCCGCCACCGCCCTCTTCTTTTTCCATTGTGTCTCCAAAGAGACCATTCAATGAAGAAGATGATGGCCCTAGAAAAATGATGAGAGCGGAGTCACCCCTAAAAGGGGCAGCGGGCCGTAGGCTTGATCAACAACGTCGTAATGGACCACTTCCTGTCGGATATAGTGCGCCAGTTGCTCCTATAGCTTTGCCTGCAATGGTCAACTTTTTGCTAGGCCAGATGCCCCCGGCTCACCAATATAATGGACCATACTACACGCCATCTGCAGTAGTTCAACTTCTACGCGCTACATCACTTGATTCCAATGCTCACTACCACTACCAACGATTAATACCCGCAGGCCTCCCTTCAACTCAAGATGTGCACATATATGGCCAATATGGCTTCCAACCTGATCAATACGGCAGACCACACTCTTCATGAATATCAATTTTTTGTCAACAAAGTCTGTGATGTAAAGCTTGTAATTTTGTAAAAAAAACACTACCAAAATCTTCCGTAAATCGACGTTATTCCGGCTGACCTTGAGTCTCGCGCACAAACCTAGCGTGAACCAAAGCTCCTATGTATAAACCTGTGATATAATTTGATGTCATTGCAGGACGAGCTCTGCAGGACTTGGCAAAGGGCATGCTATAATTAACATTAGCAGGATAGAAGTGTCAAGCTCTCAAAGGGCTCTTGGTTGCGTTTAAAGGGGTACTGCTATACAAAAAAAATGTTCATTCTAAATCAGAAGTTGAAGCTGTCTAAGCCCACCAAAAAACCTTATTCTCCATTCTCTAGATGCTTCACCGTACCTTGTAAGCTAAACCACGAATCGGAGTGTACTGCAACGATCATAGCACAGCCTTATCTTGTTTCCATATCGCTACCGTATCGTTTTGTATTGCTGTACCTCAATAAAGGTCTCCCGTCATTAAGTTCAGTCGGTTCATCAATGCTAGTCTCTGCTTCATCAGATGTATATGTGCTATACTGTTCAGAATAACCGCTATGATGGCTTATGCTTCTGTACGATGTATATGATTCGTCGCGAATAAATGGAGGTCTCGACTGCACAAACGAGATAACATCATTTTCATCCTGTTCTGTCCGTTCAAATGCCACGTCTTCGTCAATTTCTTGTTGTTTGGAGATTTGATAGTAAAGCGCCATAACTAGTAGAATGCCCTGCATTGTGGCAACAGTGAGGAGGATTCCCCACGAACTCCAGCCTCCCCATCCTAAACGAGCAAATAAGCTACCTGCGAACAAAAATCCGCCGGGGGTTTGTATCAGCATCATTGGAATAGATAGACTTCCTACATCCTTTAGGTGGTATGTAGTGTATATCTGTGGTATATATTGAATTGCCGCCAAAATTGCTGAAGAGAGTCCGAGAAAATAGGCCCATGGTGTGAGCAAGTCTTCATAGTTCAGCCTAAGGCCAAGTGTAATGGCCAGTACGATTGCTGCATGGAATGTACATATGGACGCAACTAATTTTGCAATACGATATTCATTGTTGGCGCTCAGAGGAATATAGACAACAAATAAAAAGAGGCTATTATTACAAGTCAGCAAAACTCTTGCATATCATTATAAAAAAAATAAAAAACGTACAATATAACGAAACAGCCCCACTGAACAGCAAGCTGACCAACTCCAAGTAGTGCTGCAAAGCAGTGCCAGGTATTGAGCTCGGAACAACATGAAGCATCTTGACGTGACTGGGGAAGACACACAATATTTGCCAGGCTGAAAGTTGATGAAGTGACACCCAACAAAACAAAATATGGCGATATTCCCTCGGAGGTTTTACGGTGAGCGATGCGCCAGTGCTGTGGAAGATAGCTGAAAAGCATTCCAACCAAAATAAGCCTGTTCAGAGTTGGCTTTAATCCTAATAATTTCAAAAACTTACAATGATATAGCCACACTCATCGAGCTCGGTGAGCGCAAGGTATCGCACCGCGATAGCATCTTGGGTGTTGGTTGTCTGGGTTTCAAGAGCCCAAATCGCGTCGGTTTAAGGCTGTTGAATCTGTCATGTGATCGTTATTTAACCCGATTTTAACTAGCCTGGCCTTCGCTTCTGCAAAAGGCGTAGAGGTAGTAGAAAGCAGTATGTAGGTAAGTAGGTATGTAGTTATGATGTTCGAGCTTGCCAACGTCCAATTCTTTCAATGAATGCTGCACAATTAATAGGGTGTAATAATACGTAGTACTGTAATAGTCCTCGCTATATATATGTAAGTTGTCGCCTTAGGCAGAAGATGAGTCATGCTCTTCTCAAATAACATCGCTGGCAAGATGAATGGAAGCCGGCAAAAGATAGAGCATAAATTTTTAGAATGCCTCAGATCATAAGTAAGACAGGCTATGAGGGGCAAGTTCTGGGCAAAAACAAGGGCGCTCCTCGTCTATTTATCTATGGCTGAGCGTTTGGTTAAGGTTCCAACGTACGAAGAGAAGAAAATAGAGAATTGCGCAAAGGTAGGGGAGATTAATCTTGTCAGAATTCACTCTAGACCCTTGGAGAGACAAGAAATGAAGGCCATCGGCTGCCACGCAACTTCTTATCAAGCCAACTCATGGAAAATATCAAGCTGTTGCTGGGTAGGGAGCTTTGTCGACGTTTTATGCCCACCTTCGTGAGATTTCTCGTCATCCATAATTTAACTTGGCATTTTCAAGTCCTCAAAATAAAGAAAAATCAATGTAAACGTCATCATTTATTACAAACAGAGAATTCATATCTAAATACATATTATCTTCAAGAGGCTATCATTAACAATCTTTTACACATCAATCCAAACAGGAAGCCAAATAAAGACTAAAACACCTAGGGATGACAAAATTGCACCAAATATAAGAGATTGTAGAATTATACGATGCTGGAGTCGACGAAGATGGATGTCTTTAACACGAAGCTTCCTGTCAAAAATCATCAATCTAGATAATACCCGCTTTAGACGAGAAGTAACAGCCGGAACAATCGCTTCCATTTCCTCATTATGATTGATGTAACTATCATCATAGCGCTCCCAAGGTAAAGGCTGACGGCGTGTAAATAGCAATAGAAAGAAGCATGATCCTCTTAGTCCTGATAGTATGAGACTAGATCCAAGCCACCACATTGGCCACGCTGCAAATACATTAAACCGTGAGTGTGATTTGATATGTGGTGTGAAAGCTCGGAGAAGGATAAATAGGAAACCAGCCAATGTTAGAATAATTCCAAGTGTTGTCGCAACACACAAAGTTTCAAATGTGCCATTTGAGACACCCAAACGAACAAAGTTCCGATGTGAGCAGTTGCGCAGTAAAAGGTACACATGATCTGCAATTGGTTTTAAATGTGATGGATCTAGTGACCCAGGACTGCCATCTTTTTCTTGTAAAGCCGACAAAGCTGTATCTCGCATATTTTGTGGTATATTAAGCTCCTTCTCCGATCCCGGTGCTAGAAATGTTTTGATAACAGCATCAACTTCTGCTCGACGCCCAGCACTTGAGTCAATCATGTTCAACGTATGGCAACCCTTATCATGTTTATCATCTGACCCAGGAACATTTGAACTTTTATCGTGCTTCGGTGTGCATGCCTCGGAATCACACAAGGCAGGCTTGTTAAGAATCTCATTTATTCGAGAAAGGGCGCCAGCTAATTTCAGTTAGATTATGAATGAAGTTGTATTGTATCGGCATATAGATACTTACCAACTTCTGGGTCATTGTCAACATGGCTTTCCTCTTCTAACATTGCTTTGTCCCCTACAATAGCCGTGCTTTTAGCTGAGCTATGCAGCGAAGAACTATCCACCCTAGCGGAATTCTTGTATCCCTCTTCATAGTTTTTGTACCAAATGTAGAACTCTAAATTTTCCGGAGAGAACTCAATGTATTTCAAATACATATAAAAGTCATAGAGCGACATGGGACTACAGGTACGATTGCTTAAAACCCGATCTAGACTTAGACGTGATGGTATGGATGACCTTTTGCGGATAGGACTGAGAGGCCTCTTACCCGCCAAAACAGCTTGAGAATACTCTGTAATGTCTCTATAGTCTGGTTTTTTATACCAATATAGCCAGCTTGGAATTTTCATTTTTTCTGTTCACAATACGCTGCGATAGGGTAAGGGTTTTGAAAAGGAAGCTTTTCTCAAAATGATGAAGAAAGCCTCTAAAAAGTTTCAAGGAGCGTTGTGCAATCTTCGAGGGAAGGGCGGTATATGTATGGGGCACATAAACCTCTTGAAAAACGAGCCGTTCTCTCCCTTGGGTAGCAGGTGTACCAGCATAGTACAAATGCATGTATATTCAACTGAGACACAATATATAATAAAGTTTATGCTGTGTAAGGGATGCAGGCATATCAGAGGTATGTATTACACGGTCCCATTCCCATTTCATAATAGGCCTAATTTTTTGTATTGATGTGCGAACGATGTGGCGCCCGCCACTAGCGGTAAATCAAAGGGCTTCAGGGAAGCAAGTATTATGGCCTGGCTGGTATGTGAAGCTGTAAGTGCAGTATCGTGAGGTGGATAACGACAATCAATTTCAGTTTTACTCAACCATCACCATTTATTGTGCTATGTAAAGCCTTAGTTATAGGAGACAGTACTAGTATGCATGAAGCAGATAACAGAAGACTCAGGTTGGCAGCCATTCATCAATATGCAAGCATTTCGGGGCCTAAACTTCCCATATTTCGAATGGATCGTGGTCCTTTTCGCTTACAATGACGTCTACATCTTGGCCCTGTTTTTGTAGTTGGTTTGATAATTTGTTGCAAAGATGAGTGGCTAGATACTTCCTCTCAGAATTGCTATGTAAGAGGCAGACTACCCAAATATTGCGTTCTGATGCGTAAATTGCATCGTGATGGCTCACTTCCCCTGTAATGATCATATTGCAGTCAGGCAAATCACGCAATATGTCAAAACCAGAACCAGCACACACCCCAACACCATAAATTTTGTGTTCTGTAGCACTGTAGCTTCGAGGGCGAGCAACAAGAACGTGAGATGTTCCCACACTGAGCTCCTTAATAATCGAGCCAATTAATGTTTTCGGGTCCATTGTCTTTTTCAATTTGATATGACGCCCATACCCGAAGTAAGCAAGGTCATAGTTCGCTGGTAGCTGATTTCGCACAGGCTTAATGGGTCTGACATTATTTGGATATTGCTCCTCATTTCCCGATGCTTTGAGAACTGAAAAGGCTAACCAGTCATTGATACCATCACGAGCAGCATCAAGCGCGGTGTGCGGTGAGTAAACAGCGATATTATTCTGAATAAGTCGGATTAGGGAACTTTGTTGGACGTCATCTTCATTGATTTTTTTAAGCCCACGGAATATGATCGGATGATAAGCCACAATAACCGCAACTTTCTTTGAAATAGCCTCATCTACTACGTCTGATGTAAGATCATTTGTGAGAAGAATTCTTTTTCTGGGTAGTGGTCCCTCTGTTTTGTTGCCAACTAAAAGACCAACATTATCCCAGGATGTGTCTGCCAAAGCTTCGGGGTATCTTAAGTTAGAATGAGCTACATATATTTTTGGATGTACATACAGGGTTTGCATTGCGAGTACAACATTGCTTGTTAATATATTTGAAGACATAGTGCTTTTTCTTCTAAAAAGTTGTCTACGGAGTGGATATGAAAAGAGTCTTGGCGGGGCATATAAAGCAGAAAATGAAGATACCTGGCTGCAATTGAGGTGTTTAAGGAAGGAAGATGTCTTTGCTCCTGAGAAGAGACGGCTCATGATGAAATCGCCACGCATTTCGGACCTCAAATTGCTCGGGATTGAAGCAACCAATCAAAAAGAAGAAAAGATCTTTCGGTACTAGGTGGAGGGAACGCTACTCCAGGTCACGTGCATGCACTGGCACGGGACAGAGACAACAGAAACCAACACCAAACCCACACCTCTAGAGACAGGCCGACGTCACCGGTCAAAGAAGAAGAAAGAGATGGGAATGGCCGGACACCTAAGATGCGCGAGAGAGGAGATGCCTATCACTGGCGCCGAGCCCAGTGAGTGAGAACAAGGCCTCTGTTGTCACGAGAGACTGTGCAGAGCGTACCTGCCGAGAGGCGCCTCCCCAGGTGCCGGACCTAGGGAGAGCGAAAGTGAAAGGAAAAGTGTGTGTGTGTATGTGTCATCTAAACTAAGTCCAAAGGACTCTAGAACATTTCCTAGGCTCTCCTGCATGCATATCGCCCATATGCATGGAGCCATACAACTCTCAGCTGAAGTATGATACAAATAGGTATTACATAGTACATACACTCGGTATAGAGAAAGAAGATGAACAAAAATTGAAATGAATTGACTAAACTTATATCTAGGAAAATGTGTTAAATGTCGTGGCTTGACTTATAGGAAGATCTCGCTTTGAAGAGTTAGTAACAGTAAGAGTTCCCATTTCACACCAGTTGTTCACGTCGATACACGATAAGTATTTACACCACGAACATGTTTTGTGGTGAATATAAAAGTTTTGCAACAGCAAAACGTATGCCACGATTGCCAAAACAACGGCAGCTGCACGTAAAATCCACCATATCCACCAGAGTGGTTTTCGTCCCTTGAAGAATGAAAGAGGGTCACGCCATGTGTATGGAGAAGAGCCTTGAGAGCCCGCAATTGTATAATCATCCCCCATGCGAAGTCGGAGGGCATTTGGAGAATGAAGTACACATATCCCGAGAACAAGACCCATCAAAAAGCCCCCAATATGTGAGAAATTATCCAAACCAGGCAGCAAACCAAGTACAAAAGATATAACAATGTCCAAGGCGATGAAAAACAAATCTTTCTTTGGGTGCATTCGATCTTTCCAAGAATAAAAAAGATCAAGCAAAGTTAAAGCAATTATACCAAAGAGTGAACCGGATGCACCGGTAGAAGAAATTCCAGTAGCAGCATAATTGCCACCCATAATGAAGCCAAAAATACCAGAAGCCATATACACAACGAAGAAACGGATGGGTCCTATGGATCGCTCCATGTCGCGGCCCAGCGTTAATTGTAAAAGCATGTTAAAGCCAATATGAATGAGGCCAGCGTGCATGAAGATAGGAATAATAAATCTGAACCATTGGTTTGGCTCGGGAGATTGTTTGGCATTGCCGTTATAAAGAGGTTCTGGAATTCCCCCAAACCCACAAAGCTCAGAAAGAGTACACATGTTGGATGGGTCTGAGGGATTATTGGAGGTTGTATTGGGACAAGGCCAGGCAATATTAATATTTGATGACTGAATGCCTTGAACATTGTGCATACACGGGACAAACCGGGAGCCTATGTTAATGAGAACGTACGTAGAAGGGCCAATCATTGGATTAAAAGATGGCTTTATCATAATGGGGGAGCCAGTGAGAATACCTAGTTTGTTGGTCAGGGTGTAAATGTAATATACGACGAGACATACCATTTTTGACGATTTCGTAAATGAATACTATAATTTGAACCAGCGTGAGCGTATATACGACAAAAGGAATTTTTTTCTTGCTCGAGAGCATGCCAAGTTGGCCTATGCCCACAGACTTCCGGTTTAGAGTTTGGGGCACTGGTGCTGGTGATGGGGTGTTTCTTTCTTGCAGAGGAATATTGTTGATGTGCTCCGGGCTTACATATGTAGCCCTAGCACTTTGGAAAGAAGGCGTGCGCGCTGGATATACGGTGTCGTCAAAACTGGTGACAAATGGCGATTGCTCCTGAGCTATGCCAGGCTCCAAGTCAGAGCGGTTTGGCCTCATATTAGAAGGTAAGTCTGAGTAGCCATAATTCGAATGTGCCATCGCTTTGGGTGCAAGTGCGAACTTCGGAGTGCAACTTTCAAGGCAGTGAACTCTTACGGGAAGGCATACATCATCTTTCACCCAAAGTGGGTCTGTGCTGTGGCTGTTGCAACATCAAAGCTGGCACACTTGGCTAAATTTAACGCCGGATCCACATTACATTCAAACCGCTGAAACTGTATGTAGTACATTAATAAGTACCGAAACGAGTTTCAAGTTTCAACTTTAACAGTCAACTTTTGTGATGACTCATCAAAAGACAGCATGAATGAGATGGGCGAAGGATATTATTACGATGTATAGGGGCGGCGAGGTATCGGTACGGTAGGAACGATGGAAATAGGAAGCGGATATAATGTAGCCGGAGGGGACTGTACACCTCTTCTTCAAGAATAATACTTGTTTCTCACTGTGCACCTTGATTGTCGGTATGGGCTTCCCCTCACTTGCTAGTGTGGGCTTGCTTTCAGTCCATAGTATATACTACTTCTGTCTGTGACTCTGTGTAGTCAAGGTAGAGGTGTAACGCACATCTGAGGTACAAGAAGGGAGAAGGCCATAGAGGGAGATATTACTAGAGAAGAATGACCAATTGAAACTAGAGGTTGGAGGATAAAGTATGTATGTACTTGGCTTCCTACTAAAAAGGAAAGTATGCAGAACTTAATCTGAAGCTACCGTTATAAGGAGGTAGGTAGTATGTAACATGTATGCCATTTGAATAGACTCTTCGAAAGAGGGTGTAGTGATGCCTTTATTTTCTCTAGTGGCGGCATAAAAGAAGGATTAAATATGGTTGCTCTATTTCTCTCAATGAAGTAAAATCATAGTATAGCACGGTATTTGATGCTAAGCTATGGGACCTCCTGGGCTCGAAATCCACGCGTTCTCGTTCTGCGAGCTAGAAAACTGCTAATTTGAATACCGCTCAATAGGTTGAGTGAAGCTCACAAGGTCATTGGCGCCGAGACCGACGTGGAGGCGGAAGTTTTGGTGGCACTGCCTTTGGATGATCCCCACCAAGGGGTATTCCATGGCGGTGCTTTGGAACTACAGGGGCGATGCGACGACGAGCTGGAGGCGGGGGCGGTCTTTCTTCGCGGGGACCTATTCTACTAGGAGTTTTCACGCCTGGTTTTTCAGTTACTGTGGCCACGTCACAGACACTTGTTAAGCTCGGATTATCTAAAACACCAAGAAGGAGAAGCCCATTTGACGGGGATAAATTTTTGGGCTTTATATCCAGCCATGAAACACTCTGGATTCTTATAACAAGCCGCAGTGTTGTCTCGTCTGTAGGATCAAAATGTGAGTGCCCAGTCCGGCAAAGAACATCCAAAACGGATGCTATATCTGCCTTTTTATACCCTGCTTGAGAAAGTTGTGAATGGGCTAGAAGCGGGTAAAGAACACGCAAATAAGTGTGGCGTAGAGAGGCCGATTCATCAGGGAGATCCAAAAGATTCCGCAAGATTACATCCACCAAAACGTGCAAATCGTTTGTATAGAAATATTCATAAGTAGAAGGAGTCGTAAATAAGAGATAAAGGAGTTTTAGAATCAGTAGCTGAAGAGCTGTCTCTGTTGCCCTATTCAGCACTAGTATTAGGTTCCCCCCAAATGTTCGAAACGTTGGCCCATGAAGAGATAGGACTTTGACTACGCGGTTTGTGAGTGGCTCAGAGTCTTTATTGATATCAGAGAGCATGAACTGCTCATTGAACACCAGCTAAAAATAAGTTTTGGACACTCGAATAGAGAAAGCTTTACTTACTAGCAATCTAATAATACGATCATCAACAATCGGTAGCAACGTTTCGATAAAAAGATCGGTTACTAAAGACAAATCGTGAGTGGGTACATGCTCAACGCCGGCCATTTCTGATAGAAGTTCTACAAGTAAAAAGTAAAGTCGCCTGTCTACTTTCAGAGGGCTATGATCATCCGTTCCGTCGCAGCCATCGAGAAGTCCAACTAAGCGTCCAAAGCAGCCATTTTCGACCATTTTTGAAAAAATTGCGCTATCTTGACGCCCTGCAAAGAGGAGGTAGCTGCTGATGACATGTAGCACCCGGATTTCATCTTCCTGGAGAAGGCTGTACATGATTTGAGTGTGGACATACGCCTTTGTACTGTCACGGCATAGTCGGCTTTGCAGGAGCACACATGCGCACTCTTCAAGTTCATCGTCTGCAAGATCATCTCGCGCAGTTGCTACTAGTGATAGCCACATACGAAGGCAATCATCAATCGCTAAATCGTCTTTGCAATCAGCCGCTAGAACACCACGCAGTTCTGCTCTTAGTCTGATCAATCCTTCATTACATCTATTTATAGCTCACCCGTCCAGAATTCTTCTTGATCATGAACGCTGTTCATATCTGCTGTTACTCTCCTTCATGACGATGATGCAAATAACATCTTGAATGCACAAAGAGCCATTATTGGCATAAGGTGTACATAATACTACGTACCTAGGTACGGATTGTGGAGCTACATAGTAGATAGGTAGTGAGTTGCGGTATTGGGACCGCACGAATACCTTACTTTTTAGGTTGTTGGATCTGTGGTTGGTTCAGTTAGTTGCATCACACATGCGGTTATGCATCTAAAGGATTACCGGAAGGATATAGTTTGGACATAGTATATTGTAGACTAGAGAATCGCGCTCTCACATTCGTTTATATTCGTATCCCCGCCGCCTCCCCAGGTTGCCCGACCTTGGGGAGGATCTCTCTACAGATACGTTCTGTATCGCCGAGAGGGACCTCAGATGACCTCGGTCACGCCCGCTGGCTTCGACCCCAGTGGCGGGTGCCACTTCCCTTACGTGACCTAAGGCACTCGGCCATACTCTTCTCTACGAGTCTTTATGTCTCTAGTGGTTGGGTTTGGTGTTGGTTGTTTGCTGTCTCTGTCCCGTGCCATGCCCGACGCATGCACGTGACCAGGAGGAACGATCTCTCCTCCCAGTAGGTACTGAGTTGCGGTATTGGGACCGCACGAATACCTTACTTTTTAGGTTGTTGGATCTGTGGTTGGTTCAGTTAGTTGCATCACACATGCGGTTATGCATCTAAAGGATTACCGGAAGGATATAGTTTGGGCATAGTATATTGTAGACTAGACAATCGCGCTCTCACATTCGTTTATATTCGTATCCCCGCCGCCTCCCCAGGTTGCCCGACCTTGGGGAGGATCTCTCTACAGATACGTTCTGTATCGCCGAGAGAGACCTCAGATGACCTCGGTCACGCCCGCTGGCTTCGACCCCAGTGGCGAGTGCCGCTTCCCTTACGTGACCTAAGGCACTCGGCCATACTCTTCTCTACGAGTCTTTATGTCTCTAGTGGTTGGGTTTGGTGTTGGTTGTTTGCTGTCTCTGTCCCGTGCCATGCCCGACGCATGCACGTGACCAGGAGGAACGATCTCTCCTCTCAGTACCTACCTACCTACCTATGGAAGGTCCGCCGGGTGACTAAGCCAAAGATAGGCCCATAAGGCGTACGTTGAGCGGAGGATTTGTAGAGTGGAGGCAAGAGGAGGAAAGCGGGGAAAAGGCGGATACTTGGCTGAAAGAGAAAAGGGGAGAAGAGAGGGGGGAGAGAACACACACATAGGGTGTCATATTGTGTTGGGTTTTGATCTTGGACGGACAACGAGATCGGTCCATATTTTGCTACTTTTACATTAATGACTTTTGTTGGAGTTGTTCTTAAAATTTACAGTCCGTGTGACTGCAGTTGGTATTCTAGAGTAGGACGCAGGCCACCAGGTGCGTAGGCCCCCTTTTTCTGCATTTGTTCTGTGAGAGAATTCACTATCTATACGTATCATACAAAGGTTATAAGATGTAGAATGTGTATTCATCTATCCGAAACAGAAAGAGGAGGGAGGCACGAGAGGGGCTATTTGTTGTGTGTGGTCCCGTTTGCCCCATTCCGTTTGCTCATTCCCTGAGCTGTCTTATGGACAGAGCCTCTCTCGTGCTCCCTCCTCTTTCCTGTTAGATGGATTACCACTCATATTCATTCCTGTCCATTAGCTATGTCCCACAGGTCAGTTTAGTGAAAGAGCAAGCGGTCCCACGCACAACAATGGGTGATGAGTAGGGGTTGTTATGACAATACATATATGTGTTTGGTGAGTCTCATACCTTAAATCCTGCATAATTTTTTTCGTAATGCAATTGTGCCCTCGATGTAAGCGCTTTCGGGACGACAAAGAATTCAACCATCCTACAAAAAGACTTCATTGCACCTATTGTAGAGATTGTAGGATCAATAAACGTTCTAGGGCAAGCAGAGGTCAATCAAGACTCGGGTCTCCTTCATCATTTAATCTTTTAGCAACAAGGTGTGCCTCTGAGCTTCCTACACGTGAAGTCGACACTTTCATAGACGCTCTCCATATTTTCCATACGAGGGCAGAAGTCCACGATCACAATCTGTCGC
>JAGKRY010000065.1:0-81813 GCA_020002325.1 Chrysosphaeria jannelii
AGCAGGTGGAGGAGTCAATTGGCCGCCTTTTGTGGAGAAGTACTGGGAGACGTCAAAGAACAAGGCGAGTTCGTCGACGCTCGTGCACCAGCGGTGCCAAGTGTTGAAGTCATTCAACTTCGGGAGAAAGGATTCGATCTTGACAGCAGGATCGGAGACGTTCATTTTGGATGGTGACCGTCAAGCAGGAACAGAAATGGGAACAGGAAAGATGCCAGAAATTTAGGCTTGGAAAGGGAATTGCTTGTTGAGAGCAGAAAAGAAGTGCCAGATGGAAGGCGGAAAAAAGAGTGCCAGATGGAAGGCAGAAATGGGAATTTGCCAATTATGGAAGGCAAGAACAGGAGCCAGATGGAAGGCAGAAATGGGAATTTGCCAATATAGGGCTAGAATATAGAATGGAATAGATTGGAATTGGAATTGGAATTGGTATGTGTGTTATGCGGCCGGGCTCATAACTGTTGAGTAACAGATCATCTCTTCACTCTGTGACCACCATCCACTGCCCTTTCCCACTTCCGTGTGCGTATGCTTGCTTATTCATCATCTGTTACTCAACATAGCTTTGTATCCGATCAAAAAACATCTTGAATAGGACTAGTCTTGGGACGGTTTTAGTAGTGTCCGTGTTCCAGTGAGACTACATGGAAGCGATGTCACGCCGGCAGAGCTTTTACAAATGAACCCTAAAAAGTGACGTAAGGTTTGGTCTCTCAACAGTCAGGACTCTTTCTTTTTTTTCTCAGCAACGGCACAACTGGGACTGGTGTAAACGTGGCAGGCCGTTGAGTGAGTGAGAAAGAAAAAAAAAGGGTCTGCTCAAATTTCATTTACAACTAGTCCAAAACATGGCTAGTGCTCCCTTGCTATGTTGAAGAGAAAAAAAGCACAAGACGAAGAAGAAAAAGAGCACCTTCTTCTTCGTGTGCCCTTTGTACATACCGTTGAAGATGCGAAGACGCAGAAAAGGAATGCATTGCCAAAGGGTCATTTTTTTATAAAAGCTTAGGGGGAATGAGAGAGGGGAGGGCATAGATTTTTTCCATCTTCGGCTATGAAACGTTTGTCAAGCTAATAAAGCCTGTATCGGAGGCACCATTTTTTCTTTGAAAAAAAAGGAGGGGGAGGTCTAGAGGTGCATCTCAGGAGGTCGTATATGTACGATGCACTTCAAAGTGGTATGGTCCCCACATGGCACTGATGCTTCTTTTCTTCCTTCTTCCTTTTGGATGCATCCAATATGTAGTTTATTTCTTTCCAACATGCGGCCTTTGTCTCCTCTCCCCCGGCATACATATGCAGCTTGTCGTTTCAGTTTTGACATCCGCCCGCCGTCCTATTGGCACCGAAAGAAGGGCAACGGACGTTTTAGCTTTTATTGGCCAGAGAGGAATATGAAGGCATGCCAACATGGGATGAATTACATCGGATCGATGGATCCCAATGTTTTTGAAGAAAAAAAAATAATAGAGTGATGCAAGGAGGTGCTTGGTATTGCATCTTTAACAGTAGCGGCTTCAGTTTTTTTCCAGCCCACTGTAACTCGAAGCAAGGGAGAGTTTCGTCGTCTTCAACACTTTGAAGAGGAGGAGAAGAAGGAAAAAAAAAATGAGAATCTCCATTTGAGGATGATCTTTCCACTTTTTTTCTTTCCAGCTTCCATTGTTTTTTTCCCGTTGCTTATTGCACACAGACGGCAAGGTTTTTCTCTGAAAATCCATAGATTTCATCCGATCCCCCATCGTTCATCTTTTTTCCATCCCATCCTCTTCGCTTCGTGCCTTTTGGTGAATGAGCTGAAACCAAAGAAAGAAGAAAAAAAAAAAGCCCGAACGTCCCCAGGAGGAAGAAGAGAAAAGGAAAGAAAAGGGACCTGGTGAACATTTCAATTGGGCAAGTTGAAGCAACTTTTTTTTTTTGACATTGGGAAATTCTGAAACATTTTGTGGATAGTAGATCGGTTTGACTGCGAACTGACACTTTTTTTCTCTCTTCTTTCATCATTTCATCAATTTGTCCCACTGCGATTTGAGTTGTCCATTTTTATTTTCTTTTTTATTTTGTTTTTTATTTTCCATCTGAACGTGGCGCTCGTCCTTTTTTGGTTACCATTATTTTTTTTTCCTTGTCTGATTTCATCCACGGAGAAAACATACTTGGGTGGCCGTTCGTATTTTTTTTACTCTTTCGATTCTTTCTTCTCTTCCCCTCTTCTTTTTTTCCTTGGCGCTACAGTCTTTCTTGCAAGGCATTCACGCAACCGCTTGATTTCATTCCGTGGGTGTTTGTACGCCAATCGGACCAGTTGTTGTCCTACATACTTGAAGTGGTTTCGTATCTTTTTTTTGTCTCGCTTGAACACTTGCACACCCCCTGGTCCTAGACGACAATTTCAACGCATATCAACGCTGGAAGTATATTGTAGTGAAGTGTGGGAAAAGAAAGAAAAACAAGAAAACCTTCTCTATGACGGGGCATTGATAGCATTTGTCCAAACCTTTTTTTTCTTTATTTTTTCAGGCTTCTTTTCGTCTTGAAATGCTACATGACAAGTCAGAATAGAGTAGCATTGACCAGCCATTTTTTTGACGTTGCTTTTGTCATTTTTTTGTCATTTCTTGTCCGGATTTCGCAGAGGACGAGAGAGAGAATATTGGATTGGTGATCCAACCATATACAACACATCACAAAATTCTATATGGCGACTCGACCCAAACGGAACTTGCTCATGAAGAGTAAAAGCACAAAGGGGCCAATGCCCAGCCGCTCCTACAGCATTATGCCTCGCGCGAGCAGCTGGAAATCAGAAGCAAGCACAATGGGCAAAGGCAAGTAGCCTAATCACAGGCCTACAATGCATACGAGAAGGGGCTAACCATTTTTCTTTGCAGACGCTTCTCTCCAACCCACCACGGGCAATCTCAGCATGATGGCGTCGGAACGAGCACGCACCCGCAAAGAACGCACCTTTGTCGGAGCTGAATGTGCGGTTTGCGAAGAGCCCCTTGAGCACACGCTGCGTGGTGAAAAGGTCATCCAGTTCCAGTGCTCGCACGTCTCCCACGAGCAGTGTCTGTACGAATTCGTCCGCGAGGTTGATGTGCAGGAATGTCCCACATGCAACGAGCCGTTGCACATTGACACCAGTCGCGCAACCGGCGCCTTTAACTTTGGTATGTTGCCGTCATGACAAGACGAGAGAAGAAGGACTGACGAGTCAGAAAAACTGGTGCGTTCGATCCGATCACCATCGCTCAAAGACAACGCTTCAGCACAGGTGTTGTCTCCGAGCACGCCGTGGGGAGAGCCACCCACCCGCCCACAGAGCCAAAGCACCAGCTCCCGCCCGAGCATCGGTGCGAGCAGTGGCCACAACACCTTTACCAACGGGGGTTTGGCAAGAGAAAGACCCACGCGAGACAGCCCCCGTGAGCAGGACCGTTCACGGGAGCCGTCGTTTGATCGTTACCGCAACTCTGGGTCTCACCAGGGCAGTTTCCGCGAGGCCGCACAGAGCTACCGTGACGAGCCATTGCTTGACCGCTACGGAAATGCCACCAGCACCTCTGTGCGCAGCCGTACAAACAGCGAGGCGACAGGCATGGCGTCCGGCCATTATCCCGAGATGGCACAGAGCAGCGGTCCCCAACGCGCACACGACTACGATGTGCAGGCCATGGAAACCCGGGTGGCAACGCCCCGGTCAGCCAACCGCAGGAACATTGCAGCGCCCAGCATCACCATTCGCTCCGAGTACCCTACGATTACACGATCTCGCCAGCAGCAGGCACTGACCTGTCTCGTCTCGATCGAGGTGCCCCCATGTACGTGGCGGCCAGAAGAAGGGGAGACGCAAGCGCTCGAGGAGAGCACCGAGGTGCTGCCCAGCCACGGTCTGTCGAGGGACCACACGGAGAGCTATGACTCCCAGCAAGCCTCGCCAACGCGCAACTCGGGTGCTTTTTCAGGCCATGACACGCAGCAGGGCATGGAGGAGATTGTGGAGAGTCTGCGGAGCCGGGTGGACAATTGGCACGGGCTCGACTTTTCGCATTTTGGAAAGCTGCGAATGTATGGCGTCTTGCGTGTTGGCAAGGACCGACAGTCGTGGCAAGAGCTGGAGTGTTTCCTGTTCGCGGAGATGCTGATTTGCATCAAGGAAAAGAAGAGTGCAGCAGCAGCAGCAGCAGGTGTGACGCCCGTGCTGCCCCAGCAGCTGTGGGACGGCATGCAGGGCCCACAGCGCAAGACGACCAAGTGCACGCTCAAAGGATCGATTCTGATCCGGAAGCACCTGAGCGAGGTGCTCGAGACGGGTGCCGTGGGCGAGCATGTCCTGACGCTGAATCTATCTGTGAGCGAGCTGCCACAGTTCCACCTCCGTTTCGACTCGCACGAGCAGATGAAGACATGGCAGCAGGCCCTCGCGGGTCCCCTCCAAGCCGAGGGCGCGTGGAGCCCATCGTGCGAGCAGGATGAGTTTTCCGAGAACGAAGAGGACGAGTGGAACCACCAGCGTACGCCGGGAAGCGGGCGAAAGCATAGGGTGTCATCGGCAGCTTCGTCATGGGGCGGCAACAAGTCGATTACGACGTCGGGCACAGACTACACCAACTCTTCCAAGAGCGGGGCGACGCCTGCGCCCTTGGCGTCGATCCATGTGCCCATTGACATTGTGGTGGTGGTGCCGATTTCGTCGTCGATGCAGGGCGTCAAGATCAACCTGGTGCGCGATACGCTGCGGTTCTTGGTGGCCCATCTGGGCGAGCGGGACCGCATGGGCCTGGTGACGTTTGGGTCTGGCGGCGGAGGCGTCCCTGTGGTGGGCATGACGACAAAATCGTGGCCTGGATGGTCGGGTATTCTCACGGCCATCAAGCCGGTGGGACAAAAGAGCCACCGTGCCGATGTGGTGGAGGGGGCCAATGTGGCCATGGACCTGCTAATGCAGCGCAAGTACAACAATCCACTGGCCACGATTATGCTGATTAGCGATGCCCTGACGTCGGAGACGGACAGTGTCAATTTCGTCGTGTCGCGTGCCGAGGCGGCCAAGATTGCCATCCACACATTTGGCCTTGGCATGACGCACAAGCCGGACACGATGATGGAGCTCTCAGAGCGGACCAAGGGGCTGTACACGTACGTCAAGGACTGGATGATGCTGCGGGAGTGTCTAGCCGGCTGTCTCGGGTCGATGCAGACGCTCTCGCACCAGAATGTCAAGCTGAAGCTGAAGCTTCCCGAGGGTTCTCCCGCCAAGTTCCACAAAATCAGCGGTGCCATCCATGTGACGAAACGGGCCACGGGCCGGGACGCGGAGATATCCCTGGGCGACCTGCGCTTTGGCGACAAGCGGGACGTCCTTGTACAGCTGGCGATTATGCCAGACGCGGCGTCGCGCGAGCAGATGCCACAGGATGCGTGGGAGTCGATTGTGAGCGGCCTGGAGGCGCTGGGGGGCCCGGTGGACCAGGACGAGCCACGGACAGTGTCGGTGGAAGAGGTGCCACTGGTGCAAGCCGATTTGGTGTGGTGTGACATTCTGGGGGATGGCAATGTGACACAGCTGCCACGGCCTACGCTGTTTGCCATTACGATGCTTCCGGGCACGGGCAAGACGCGGTCCTGGCAGGGCATGCCGTCGATCCCACCGCACCCGAGCATAGTGCAGCGGCGCATGGAGCTGCTGACGTCGGACATGCTGCAGCGGGCGTTGGCGCTGGTGAGCCGCGGCCAGAACGACCGGGCCGAAACGCTGCTGACGGAGACGCGGCTGATCCTCAAGGGCCTGGGCAAAGGGGGCTTGCCGCCGGTTCCGATACTGGGCCATAAGAACAGCATGGTGTCGCTGTCTTTGTCGACGCCGACGTCGCCGGTTGGCGTGGCAGAAAGCAAGGGCCTGCCGTCGCCGCTGACGTCGTCGAGGAACACGACGCCGACATTCCCGCTGTCGAATGCGACGCTGGCGCGGGTGCGGTCGAGCGACACGCTGGGCCAGGGGGGGTCGTGTGGCATTGATGGCGAGGTGGTGGCTGCGCTGGATGCAGAGCTGGAGGCGAGCCTGGAGTGGATCAGCCACCCGGCCGTGTTTGGGAGGGACAGCCGGAAGGCCGTGCTGCAGGCCATTTGCGTGATTGGCACGCAGAGGGCGTATACCTTCCGGACGGCCATTGAGGACATTTGGGCGAGCCGGGTACGGGGCGTACGGGACATGACGGAGCGGAGCCGGGAGTGGCGGGAGGAGGGGGGCGGCGAAGGGGGCATTATGGAAGAGGCATGAGGAGATACCAGGGGGAGGGGGGGGTCTACTTTCTAGCTTGTATTATTATTGATGTGCATATGTACATGACGGGGTACATTCAGACGAGAAGGTACGTGGGGAGGTACACGGGACTCGAGGATCGTCGAGCCCGCTTGGGACCCACAAATACGTACTGTTGTATGGCGAAATGACGTCGTGTGCGTTGGGTGACAAGCTTTTGACGGAGATGCGGGACGACGGCGAGGGCTACGGGACGATGCAGGACGAGAGCATAGATGGTGACACGGCCCGGCCGTCGGAAGATGAAGAAGAAGGGGCGGTGGTGAGGGTGCCAGAGGCACTTTTGAGCCGTTCCTGGCGGCGTTTGGGGGTGGCGTATGGGGGCCTGCTGCTGGTGGCCTTTACGACCTCGCTGGAGGCGCAGGTGACGGCGCCGCTGGCGGCCTTTGCCGTGTCCTCGTTTGGCGAGCACTCGCTGCTGTCGACGGTGTTTGTCGTGCAGGGCGTCGTCAATGCCGTGATCAAAGCGCCGATGGCCAAGGCGGCCCAAGTTTTTGGGCGTCTCGAGGCCTTTACGGGTGCCGTGGTGCTCTGTGTGCTTGGCTACCTGCAGATGGCTCTGTCGCGGGACGTGCAGACCTTTGTGGCCGCGCAGATCCTCTATTCGGCCGGCACGACGGGGCTGCAGGTGCTGCAGCAGATTCTCATTGCCGACACGTCGGACCTGCGGCACCGGGCCCTCTTGGCCAGCCTTCCGACGACGCCCTTTTTGGTGACCGTCTGGCTAGGGCCGTCCCTGGCCTCGTATATCCTCCGGGAAGCTTCGTGGCGCTGGGGCTATGCCATGTGGGCCCTTCTCCTGCCCCTGGCCTTTCTTCCGCTCTTTGTCTCGCTCGCCATGGCTGTCTGGGCCTTTCGTGCGCGCCAGGACGAGCGAGACAATGCCCTGACGCGCACCGTGACGGAGCAGCTTGCTGGCAACCAAAGACGGAGGTCCCTTTCATCGCCGTCCTTTTTTGCTTCGGCAAAGAGGCTCGTGGCGGACCTTGATGTCGTGGGCATTCTCCTGCTCAGCGTCTCGCTGGCCATGGTGCTGCTGCCGCTGACACTCGCCAACAAGATGGCGCAGGGATGGACGGACATCCGTGTGCTGACGTCCATGGTGGTGGGACTGGCCCTGCTTGTCTTTGTCTTTCCGGCCTGGGAGGCCCAGCAGTCGGCAGAGCCTCTGGTGCCGCCAGCGTTGCTGCAAGCCCGCACGTTTTGCCTTGGCTGCGGCGTGTCCTTTTTCTACTTTGCCGTCTTCTACATGTCGATCCAGCCATACCTCTACTCCTACCTGCTCGTGGCACACAACCAGACGGTCGCGGCGGCGGGTCGTATCGTGCAGACGTTTTCCTTTACGTCCACCGTCTCAGCCGTCTGTGCGTCTGTGGCCATCCGCCACTGGCGGCGCTACAAGCCCATTGTCGTCGTGGGCGCGCTTGTGTACAGCGTGGGCGTGGGCGTGCTGCTGGCGTTCCGTACAGAGGATGCAGGCACGGCTCGGCTCGTGGGGATGCAGATGGCCGTCGGCGTGGGGGCAGGGCTGGTGAGCCTGCCGACGCAGATCGGCGTGCAAGCGAGTGTTGGGCCGGTGCCTCATTTGGTGGCGGCGGCTACGGCAGTGTATTTGACGACAGGGGAGGCCGGTGGTGCGGTGGGGTCAGCCCTTTCAGGTGCGATCTGGGGCCATTTGGTCCCACAAAAGCTGACGCTGTATCTTCCAGAGACGGCGCGGCAGAATGCCTCTTCTATTTATGCAAGCGTGGTGGTGGCCACGTCGTATCCATGGGGAAGTCCCGAGCGGATGGCTATTGTGCGAGCCTACCAGGAATCCATGACGGCGCTGCTCACCGTTGCATGGGCGTTTTGTGTGCCCGTCGTGCTTTTATCCCTGCTCATGCAGGAGTATCCTCTGGATGCAAAGACGGACAATGTTGTGTATGAGCCGCTACCGAGAGACGATGTGTAGGGTACACTTAGCTCTTTCATTGGGGTCTTTTACGATGATGAATCTCTCCATCTTTTTCTTTTTTTTTACGCTGGCCTCGCTTATTTGATCACATCTCATGTGGCACCAGAATATTATTTTTTTCTTGGATAAAAGAAAAAAAAACACATACGCCCGATGATTTCACCAATGAAGAATTTACCTTTTTTTTTTCTTTTTTTTCTTGTTCTTTATTTTTTGATGTGCTGTCAACGAATGGTGGGAGAGAATGCCAATAGTGTATGCATGCAAGCTTCCTCCTCCCTCCCTCTTGCTTTTTTACCCCCCCAAAAAAAGATGGAGAATGGTGGGTTTTCTCTTGTGAATAAAAATGAGCACAAAAAAAAGGAAACGAAAGGAAAAGAAAGAAAGAAAGAAAGTCCACATACCCGGTTCGACAATGTGTCACGATCAATGCAAATTGGCAAAGGAAGGCAAAAACTGCCGAGCCGTGACACAATTCCCGCCGTAATGGGAACCCCCTTCTCTCTTTTTTTTCTCTCTCTTTCTCGTCGGGTAACACATTGTCCCCTACAATCTTACGAGTGAAAAAAAAAAAAAGGGTAGGGGGAGGGAGAAAAAAAACCGATTACCGGGAATCCCAAAGGATATCTCGCCCAGCTCGTCGGGTCATCAAAAGGCCCTTTTTAACAAATAAAAACTCTTTTGCAGTGCAAAACACACCCCTCATTATTGGAAAAGCAAAAAGAAAAAAAGAAAAAACCAGAAAAAAAGAAAAAAAGAAACCAAATTTAAAAAAATTAAAAAAAATAAAAAAAAAACAAGAGTAATACGACTTGTATAAAAGAAAGGAAGAAAAGAAAGGGTTTCTATAAGATAAAGACTGTCGTATCCCATCATTTTTTTGTCCAGTTTGCGAGTGAGACAAAACGAAGCAGAAGAGCAGAATATATAAAAAAAGAAGAAGGAAAAAAAATGCGGCCGTTTCGACATGATGACTCGGGCCGGATGGCCATTCCCAACATTCTCAGTGATGCACCACCATCAGGCTATGCCCACCCCATCCCCCACCATCCACGGCCGCAGTATTCGACAGGGCCCATTTCAGAATATACCATTCGAATGCGGCAACAGCCCGTGGCCGCACGGTCCTGTGGGTTTGGCGACCGTGACCGCCGTGTCATTGACCCACCCCCGATTCTGCAGCTGACCATTCACCGTCCGCATGCGACGCCCGAGGAACTGGCCATGCTGCACCGGTCACAGTTCATGGTTGTGCACTGCTCCATCTGGGATGCCACGGGCCAGATCGACTGCTCTGCCATGCCGGACGACTACCGCCAGCAGCGGCGGCTCATGGGCACCCTAGTGTCATCGCCCTTTGTCGGTCTCGACGAGTTTGACCGCGAAGGCTGCTTCTTTTGTTTCCCGGACCTGTCGTGCCGGACGCCGGGGGCCTTTCGCCTGCAGTTTTCCCTCGTCGTGCTGGATCCCAATGATATGCGGGCCGGTGGCTCGGCGCCGGTCTTGTCCAAGGCGATGAGCAATGTTTTCCAGGTGTATAGCGCCAAGGATTTCCCGGGGATGCAGGCGAGCACGCCTCTGACAAAGCGGCTCAAGGAGCAGGGGTGTTTGATTTCTCTCAAAAAGGGCGTGGATCGAGAGCGCCACGACAGTCAGTATGCCCACGAACGAGATGGCAAGCGTGTCAAGCGATAGCCCTGGTTCTTCTCTTTTTTTCATTTTTTTCATTTTTTTTTTTTTCATTTTTCTTTTCTCTTTTCTTTTTTTCCTTCTTTTTTGTATTTTTTTGTATATTCTTCTTGTTTTATATATTGGACACATGCAAAAGCCTTTATGCCTTTCCCGTAGCCATGCCCACGACAAGATCCCATTCCTTTGCCAGTTTTTCATAATATGCCCTTTCATCCCGAGACAATGCGTTCTCGGCGTCCTGGAGAGCCATCGTCTTCATCTCTTCCATGCCCTGGGGCATCCCTGCGAGAGACGCCGCCCTTATGCCCAGCTTTATAAAACGTACCTCGTCATCGTCCCACGCTACGTCAGGGAGTGCCTTGCCACGGACAAAGTGCTTCCAGAGGTAGACGGCGCCGTACTTGCTACCGAGCTCAAAGACGGACACCCGTAGCAGATGCAGTGCTTGCTGGAGACTATCGTCCCGTGTCTCGCTTATGGCCTTGGCAGCTTTTTCGAGCAGGAGAACACCGGCAGTCTCTAGCGTCTGGCGCTCAAACGACCACCTCTGGCGACGCAGGCCGCCCTCTTCGGCTTCGATGACGCCGCCGACCTTGATGGCGGCCTGACACCACTGGAGAGCACGGACAGCATCGTCCGGACGTCTCTGGTCCGCCGGACGGCCCCGAAGGATGAGCTGTGACGCCATAAAGTAGGCGTCGGCGCGCAGAGACGCCTCGACGCCAGAGACTCTGCTTGTGCGTGTCTTGGCGTCGGCCATGTACTGTTTATAGAGGGCCTCTGTCTGGAGATAGTAGCCCCAGGCGGCCATGTCGGCAATGTTTTTGGGGCTGATTTGGAGCACGTTCATGTGGAGAATGCTCATCATTGTCAGGACGGGACGCAGACACTCTACACTATTTTGGCGGTGTGCCGTCTCGGCCGAATGGAACAGGGACGACATGATAAAGGGCAAGAAGAAGGGATTGGGCACGGGATGCTGCCGGAACCCCTCGAGTGCCGCGAAACACACGGCATAGACATCGTCCGGGGACGCCTCCAAGGGTATCCATTGGGCCTTTTTATCTTTATTGTTGGGAAATGTCTGGACGGCCACGCGCACCAGCATCTGTGCTAGCCCCATAAAGTTGTGCTGTGCCATCAAGGGGCCCATCGGCCCCTCATATCCCCTTTGCAGCACCGGGGAGAGCTTCCGGAACTCTTCATTTGCTCTTTTGTTGATGTCTTTGGGGATAAAATCTCTTGTGCTGCCGCGGCGGACCTCTTCAGAGTTTACAAGATGCGTCCTTACTTGCCCTAGATACCCCCCGACACGATGGATGCGCAGAAGCAGCGCCAGCGGCCGTGGCGAGGGCCTTCCCAAGGGCACAACTGCTCTCTTCATCATGCTGCTGAGATGTACCCAGAGAGGTACCTTCAACAGAGAGCCGGTAGCCCCACTCTATACAGGGTCCATGACGTCATCGTACAGTACGTCACGCTGACTAACTGATACGCTCAGAAAAAGTCTTATCGTGATTTTTGCGAAAATTAAAAAAAAAGACAAAAAGACAAAAAGATAAACAGACAAACAGACAAAAAAGAGCAAGAATGACGCGAGAAAAACGCAAGGCTGAGGAGGAGCTGGACCCAGAGGTGTCGTCAGAGGCTTCGAGTGATGACGAAGCGCCCGAGGCCGTGTCGACCACGAAAGCAGCGTTGGACACGCGGCAATCGGCGCAAAAGGCAGCGCAAGCCGAAGCAGCGTAGGTTTTTTTCCGTGTCTTTTTTCCATGGGGATGCTTACGGGACAGACGGGTGGCGGTGCAAAAGAAGAAGCGACAGGAGCGGGATGCGCGGCTCAAGGCGCAGGCAGAGACGCGAAAGCTGAAGACAATGGTCAGGAAGAAAAAGGAGGAAGAGGAAAAAGAGGAAAAAGAAAAGGAGGAGGAAGAGGCGCGGGCTGCGGCGCAGCAGATACTGGACGAAGAAGAGGCGCGGATGCGTCCCGTGTCGACAAGACTGCCCGAGGAGCTGCTGGCATCCGACGATGAAGAGGAGGACGAAGGCAAAGAAGAAGGCAAAGAAGAAGAGAAAGAAGGAAAGATGCGGAAAAGGGCGAGGAGGACGGCAAAGCCGCAGGATGTGCGTGTAGGGACGACGGTGTACCGTGTGCTGAAGACGGCGGGGCCCAAGGCACTGGCGCCCAGGGCGAGCAAGTACGCAAAGGGCATGCGCAACGAGCTGCTGGTTCGGCGGCGGAAGGGCACGGCCGTGCATGGGGGGTTTCTACGGAAATGAGGGTTGGCATTGCTAGCGTAGAACGAATAGGAGCAAGAAAAGAGACCAAAAAAGAGAATGGGAGAAAGAGGGAGGGGGAGAAAGAGAGAACGACGGCGTGGCGGCCGAGATGATGGCGTGGGGTAGGGACGGGTCGACAAAATGGCCACCGCAAAGGGCATTGATTTGCTGGGCAGCCGCCGGAAAGGTCTCGGCAATGGCCATGTTGCGGTTGGCCGTGGCCGTCCGGAAGACGTCCATGGTCTGCTGCAGACACGCGTTGCACGAGGGCGCAATGTCCCGGGGCAGGCTGTTGTTGAGCGGCAGGTAGTAGGCATAGACATTGCCGGGCGTCGTCAGATTGGTCACGGCGTCGGCAAAGCAGTAGCCCCCCTGGCTGTCCCGCAGACACGACGCCGCGTAGAGCGGCGCGTACGCCAGCAGGCCGAGCCACGCCGTCACAACCGACGTCTCGCCATTCGCCAGGTCCGCGCCGCAGTGCAGCGGGCTCTGCAGCTGCGCGGCGGTGTCGGCGAGGAATGCGCTGCACGTCGTGGCATTGGCGGCACAGGTGGCGTCCAGCACCCGTGTCGTCGCCGCCAGGGAGGTTTCGGCCGCGAAAAAGCCGTCGCCATTTTGCAGCAGCAGCGAGAAGGGGTAGCACGCGTGCAGCGACGGATCGCCCAAGAGGGTGCGGATGAAGGCGCCACACGACGGCGACGTCGTGTCCGTATGCACCGAGACCGTCGGCAGCACCTCTGCCATTGTTGACGGAATTTTAACCTTTTTTTTTTTTTTTTTTTTTTTCTATGTGCATGGAATTTTTGGAGCTCAGACGCCAGGATGCGCCTTGACGGGAAAAAAAGAAATTAAAAAAAAAGAAAGCAAAGATTAATTGTTTTTACATTTCCAATAATACAGACGATCATCGAGAGCAACGAGTGAAGAGAAAGAAAAAAAGAGAAGAGAAAGAAAAAAAGAGAATTTTTAAAACGAAAAGCTAATGCTTCTCGAGACTCTGCAGATTCACGAGGTCGGCATATCGCCCCTTCATGGCCATCAATTCACCATGCGTGCCCTGCTCGACAATCCGGCCCTGGTCAAAGACATAGATAATGTCGGCATTCTGAATTGTGCTCAGCCGATGCGCCACCGCAATCGTCGTCCGTCCCTTGGCCGCCTTGTCTAGCGCCTCTTGCACCACCTTTTCGCTCTCGCTGTCCAGCGCCGACGTCGCCTCGTCGAGCAAGAGAATCCGCGGGTCCCGGATCAACGCCCGCGCAATCGCTATACGCTGCTTCTGGCCACCCGACAAGAGACTGCCCTTGCTGCCGACAATCTCGTCAAAGCCGTTCTCGAGACTCATGATGAACGTGTAAATGTTGGCTTCCTTGCACGCATGGACCAGCTGCTCCTCTGTCACCGTGGTCTCGTCGACGGCGCCCAGCAAAATGTTCTCCCGGATCGTGCCCATGTACAGCGTCGGCTCCTGCGACACCAGCGAAATGCCCTTGCGGTACTCGTTCACATTCAGCGTCGTAATGTCCTTGCCGTCCAGCAAAACACGCCCCGAAAGCGGGTCGTAGAAGCGCTCCATCAGCTGGATCGTCGTCGACTTGCCGCAGCCCGAGGCGCCCACCAGCGCCACGTACTGGCCCGGCTCGATCTTCAGGTCCAGTCCCCGCAGCACGGGCTGGTCCAGACGCGTCGGGTACCGGAAATGGACGTCCTGGAACTCAATGTGCTCGTACGAATCGACCTTGTCGCCCGTGGTGGACCACGTGTCAATCTCCACGGGCGCGTCAAACAGCTTCTTCAGCGCGCCGCTCGCCTGCTTCGCCTTGCCCATGTCCGGCGCAAACGTAAAGACACTCCCGGCCGACTGCGCGCCGAAAATGATGGACTGGAAGACCAGGAAGAACTTGAACATGCTGTACTCGCCCTCGGACAGCAGCTTGCCGCCGTACCAGAAGCCCAACGCCAGCACTAGGAACGTCAGCGACTGCGACGCCGCATACAGCAGCGACGACTTGAGCACGGAGATCGTCGACGCCCGCAGCTGCGCATCCAGCGACGCGCGGTAGTGCGCCATGACATCGGCCTCGCGCGTCAGCGACGCCACGGTCCGGACGGCCCCAATGGCCTCGGAGGCATAGCCGGCGGAGCTCTCGTAGGCCTTCTTCGCACGCATGCGGTAGTGGGCGAGCAGCCAGAAGCGGAAGTAGCCACAGCCGAGCAGGATGGGGATCGTCGACGTGCAGACCAGCGCCAGCTTCCAGCCAATGACAATGGACACAATCAGCGCCGTCACCAGCGTCGTCGTCACGCTCAAAAGCGTGCCCAGCGTCACGCCGCTCAGCCCCGACGCGTGCGTGACCTCTGTCGACAGAAAGGACGTCAGGGCACCGGCCGTGTTCTCGTCGCGGTCGAAAAAGGCAATGTCCTGGCGCAGCATCGTGCGGAACGCGCGGTCGCGGGCACGGCGCACCAGCAGCATGGAGCACCGGGCAAAGACGACGCCCTGCACCATGTAGGAGATAAACTGCACAATGCCGAGCATGAGGTACATGAGACACCAAAAGTTGGAGTCGTGGCGCACCTGGCCGCGGTTCTCGGGCGTGATGATGACGGACAGGTTGCTGATCTGCTTGGCAAAGAAGACGGCCTGCACGGGGTTGCCGGCGCCGCAAATGACGGAGAAGACGAGGCCGACCAGCATAAAGAGCCACTCCGGGCGGTTGAAGGAGGCAATCAGCTTGACCAGCGTGCCCATGCTGTACGTCTTGCCCGCCACGGGCTTGCGGGCCCTAGCGGCAATGCTCGACAGCGACTTTTGCGTCTGCGACCGCTCCAGACGCTGCGGAATGTCGTCGTCCGAGCCGACAGGGGCACCCCCCTCCTTGGCGGACATTTGGCGGACAATCTCGGCGTCCAGGGCGGCGTCCTCGCTCTCGACGGGCTCGGGCGCGGCAGCAGCCGCAATCTTCTGGGCAGACACAAGACCGTAGTAGGCACCGCGCTTCTCGAGCAGGTCGTTGTGGCTGCCCTGCTCGACAATGCGGCCGTTGGACATGACGACAATGTTGTGGGCGTCCTTGATGGTGCTCAGCCGGTGGGCAATCGTAATGGTGGTGCGTCCGGCGGAGGCGACGTCGAGGGCCGCCTGGACGACGCCCTCGGACCGGGTGTCGAGCGCAGACGTGGCCTCGTCGAGCAGGAGGATCTTGGGGTCCGACACGATGGCACGGGCAATGGCAATGCGCTGCTTCTGGCCGCCCGACAAGAGAAAGCCGCGCTCGCCGACGTTGGTGCGGTAGCCGTCGGGCAGGAGCGAGATGAAGTCGTGGGCATTGGCCTTCCGGGCGGCGTCGTGGACGAGCGCCTCGACGGCGTCCGCGCTGGCGTGCTCGTGCTTGCTGCCAATGAGGCCGTGGGCAATGTTGGCAAAGATGGTCGTGCTGAAGAGGACGGGCTCTTGCTGCACCAGGGCAATGTTCTGGCGCAGCCAGCGCAGATTCAGCGTCGTGATGTCGCGGCCGTCGAGGAAGATGGCGCCGCCGACGGGCTTGTAGAAGCGCTCGACGAGGCCGACAATGGTGGACTTGCCCGAGCCGGAGGCGCCCACGAGGGCCGTGGTCTTGCCGGCGGGGATTGTGAGCGAGACCCCGTCCATGACGACGGAGTCGGGGCGGGACGGGTAGATGTGGCGGATGTCCTCGAGGCGGATGGTGCCCTGCAGGTGCTCGATGGTGTCGCCGGCGTCCGACGTCGGGTCGAGGACAGACTCGCGGTCGATGACGTTGTAGATCTTGGCAGCGGCAGACACGCCCGTGGCGAGGGCCTGCAGATTGGGGGCGACGTTGCCGAGCTGGAAGGCGCCGATGATGATGGACATCATGACAATCAGCACCTTGGAGAGCGTGACGGAGCCGTTGATGAGGAACATGGTGCCGACGTAGAAGGCAAGGCCGTAGTTGAGGTACAGCAGCGACATGAGGCCGGCAAAGAGAAAGGCCAGCGAGACCTTGAGGCGCCAGTCAAAGACACTGGCGCGCTGCAGATAGCGGTCGTACTGCTTGGCCAGGCGGTCCTGCGTGCCAAAGGCGACGCAGTTGCGGATGGAGCTGATGACCTCCTCGGCGACGCTGCCGCCCTCCGCAAAGGCGTCGGTGGACTCTTTTCCGTAGCGCACCATGAAGTTGGAGCCCACGCCCATGACGGTGGCAATGGCGACGAGCGTGGAGGTCAGGATGAGCGTCATTTTCCAGTACTCGATGAAGCCAATGACAAAGGCCGTGACAAACGTGGCCACGGCCGCCAGCGTCAGGCCGACCTTCTCGGAGATGCCGTCCTGGATGGTGTTGGTGTCGGCCGTGATGCGCGTGGTGACCTCGCCGGCGCCCATCTTGTCGAAGAAGCCCATGTTCTGGCGCAGACAGCTCTGCAGATAGCGCTCGCGGATCTGCACCGTGATGTGCTCGCCCGTGTAGATGAAGCCCGTCATCGACACGTACGCCGTGACAAACTCGCCAATGGCCAGGTAGACAAAGTACAGCACCTGGTGCGAGAGCGTGTGCATGAAGACGCCTTCGTCGAGGCCGTCGTTGAAGAAGGACTGGAAGCTGCCCTGCAGGTTGCCAAAAATCACCGTCATCAGCGGCATGGCCGCGCCGGACGCGACCGCACACAGCGACGCCACGGCAATGATGGCGAGGTCCGTGCGGGTCGCGTAGCGGTACAGCGTGCCGAAGCCGACCTTGATGGTTTGCGTGTCGACCTGCGCGCGCAGAACGGCCGCCTCTGCGGGCACGAGCTTGGCAAAGGGGTCCTGGTCTTTTTCGTCTTTTTCGTCTTTTTCGTCACGCCCCTTGGCGGCAGCCGACGCGACGGCCGCGTCTCCCGACGGAGGCGTCGTCTTTTCATGCGACGAGGCCCTGCCGGACGCCGTCGACTCGGCAGATGCAGACGTGTGTGCAGGCATTCTTGCAGTGCAGAGCCGTGAGGCGGCAGACGAAGTGTACTTATTCAAACCAAGAAAAAATGAAGAAAGAAAAGGAAAAAAACCGTTTTCAGGAGAAGCACGAAAAGAGGAGAAACGAAAGAAATGGAATGAAGATTCATGCATTCATGATGGCTCATAATGAGCAGGCATGCCCTTTCTTTTTACAGATGTACATTCTCGAACCGGTGTTCGGGCAGTCTTTGGAGCCCGCCACGCGCAAGCGTCCTGAAACAATTCACGAATTTGCATTGGAAACTTTATTGTCCAAAATAATACAAGAACAAGAATAGAAGAGGGGAAAAAAGAAAACAAAAAAGAAAGAAAGAAAACGTCCTTTTATAATACACTTAGAAATGCGCCGCCATGACGTCCATCTTGTCAAAGGCCCGGCTGCACGTGGGACACTTGCGCATCCGGTTCGCGAGGCGTGCATCGATGCAGCCCTGGCAAAAGACATGGCCGCACGCCTTGATAATGGCATTCTTAAAATTGAGCCGGCACACCGAGCACAGCGCAAACTTGCGCAGCATCTCCTCCTCCTCGGACGAGTTGGCCATGCTCTTGGCGCGCCAGCTGTCGCGGTCCCGCTGCAGCCCGGCCACCCGTGCCCGTAGCCGCTCGGCGTCGACCTCCTGCGCCGCCGCCTGCTCCTTGAGCTGCGCCACCAGCGCGTCCTTGGCCTTGACCATGGCGCCCAGCTCGGCCGCCTGCGTCCGGCCCGTCTCCAGGCGCCGGGCCACGTCTGCCGTGGCCAGCTTGGCCTGCCGGCTCTCTTCCACGAGGGCCGTGTTGGACTGCCGCAGATCTGCCAGCTGCTTCTCCAGGTTGCCCACGAGCGCGCGTGCCTGCATCTCGGCGTCCTTGAGCGCGGCTATGATGTCGGCGCTCTTGGCGTTCTGTATGCGCAGCGCCGCCAGCTCGGCGCTGCGGATGTCGCCGTCTTTGCGCGCCGCAAAGTACTTTTGGTCGGCCTTGGCCTTTTCCAGCGTCAGGATCGCCACCCGCTCCTCCAGCGCCGCAAAGTCCAGCACGCGCTTCTGCGCCAGCCCAATGGCCCGCTTGTAGGCCCGCTCCAGCGACGGCATCTCCGTCTGGATGGCCGCAAAGTCGCGCGCCAGCTGCGCGCACTGCGTCCGCAGCGCCTCTGCCGACAGCGCGGCCAGGGCGTCGTCGGCCGCGGCGGAGCTGCTCTCGGGCCGCAGCCGCGCCAGCTCCGTCTCGACGGCGGCCAGACGCTCGTCCTTGGTGGCCAGCAGCTCGCGCAGGTGCTCGTGGGCGCTGCGCTCCTGGGCCTGGCTGGCCTTGCGGATCTGCACGTCGGCCAGCAGGTCGTCGCGGGCGGACCGCACACGCGCCAGGTCGCTGCCCTGCTTGGCCATCTGCTCGCGCACGTCGCCGATGGCGCGCTGGGCCTCGGCCTCGACCTGCGTGCGGAACGACGCCTGGCTGCGCCGGAAGGCGTCGGCCTCGTCGACCAGCTGCTTGTTGGACGCCTCGAGGTGGTTTGCGCGCCGCACGAGCTCTTCGCTCTGCGTCCTGAGGGCGCGGAACAGCTCCGTCTTGGCGTAGTCGTCGTCCGTCAGCGAGTCCTTCTGGGCCCGCAGGAGGCTGTTTTCGTCCTGCGTCTCGCGGATCTCGCCAAACAGCCGGTCCAGCTGCTCCTTCTGCTTGGCCGCCACGGCCGTCTGCTCGTCCAGACGGGCCTGCAGCGCGTCGAGGCTCTCCGTGTCGACGGCAGGCGCCGCCGCGGCCGCAGGCGCAGCCACGGGCGTCTTGGCCGCCGGGCCCACGGCCTGCTCCTCCAGCCGCTGCACCTGGGCGCTGCGCAGGCGGTCAATGCGCTTCTCGGCCTTGATGTAGCGCAGCGTCGCGGTGTCGAGCTGCTGCGACAGCTCGTCCTTGTCGGCGGCCAGGCGCTGCAGCTGCACGCCGTAGTCCTTCTGCGCCGCCAGCAGCGCCGCCAGCTGCGTCTCGAGCTGCTGCGCCTCGGGACTGACGGCGCCGCGCTGCGCGGCCACCCGCGCAAACACAGCGTCCAGGCGGGCCTTGACCATCTTGGTCTTGTCGCCAATGTGCTTCTGGAAGTCGCGGCTGTCGCGGAAGTCCAGCGCCGAGGCGTACGCAGCGTCGGGGCCGTGCGGCGCCGTCGACACCCGTCCTTCGCACAGCAGCTCCATCTCCTGCAGCAGCTGCAGCACCCACGCATCGGCGATGCGGATGTGGTCGTCGTGGTAGGTCGCCTGCGTCTCCTTCTCGTGCAGCCGCGTCTCCAGCGTGCTGTGCATGCGTTTGTACTCCATCATCTGCCGGTAGATGGCGTCTTTTTTAAAGTCCTCGACCCAGTCGTCGCGGTCCTCGCCGTCGTCCTTCTTGGCGCCGCCGTTGACCGCCTGCCGCTTGTTGGGCGGCCCGTAGTCGTCGGCGTCGCCAAGGGCCGGCCGTTTGCGGTCCTCCATCGTGCCAGCTGCCCCTGCGGATGGGCTCTCGAGCAAAGGCACGGCCGGGGCAAAGGGCATGGGGCGGCGCAGAGTCGTGCTGCTGCGTGCAAGTGCGCGGTCACGGCTTGTCTTGGTGCGGGTGCGGGCGTGCGGTGGCGTCGGCAGTGTCTGCAGTCTGCGCGGCCGTCGTGCAGTGTCAATGACAAGAGAGAAATCTGTGGCCCTGGCGGCGACGATCTGATTGGTCCGCCAGCCTCTGCAAAACGCGACGCTATTTTACTGCATGCTCCTAGCAGGCTGTAGCGCCTGCTGACAGCCATTCGTCAGCAGCGCGTCTTACATAATGCCGTCTCTCGGGTCTGTCGGCGGGAGCCTTTCGGGACGGCTGCTTGTGCGCGTGCTGGGTGTCATGTGCACGTTCGCGTGTGCGAGTCCATCGTAGAGTAGCAGCCGGCGGCGTGGCGGCGTGGCAGAGGCTGCCGCAAAACACGAGGCGCGCCGATGCACTAAAAGGGTATGCACCAAAGGCATCAGACGTAAGCGGCGCATCGGCGTCCATACGTCGCTAAGATGCTCACGCCGACAAAGCATGCAAGGACTGGCAGAGGCTGGTCGCGGCGTCCTGGACGTTCATCTTGCGACAACAACGAGTCGGCACCGCGCAGTCGGCCGTCTGCTGGGGGCTTCGGAACGACCCCGCTTTGATGCATATTGTGCCAAATTCAAAAGGGCGAAAAGAAAGCACCCGGACAGTCGGACAAGTCGAAAAAGTCAAAAAGTCAAAGTCAAAAGTCAAAAAAGTCGCACAGAAATTACTAGACTTTGCAATCATCATTACCGAGTATGAGTTCCATGTTCAAGAAAAAGGGCGGCCTCGCCTTCAAGCCCAAGGCCCCCGTGCGACGACCAGCTGCCGCCGAATCCGCCGAGTCCGCCGTCACAACTCCCGTCGCCGAGACATCCACAGCCGTCTTTCCCAGCCGACTGGCGACGCCGCCACATGCCGCCGACGAGGCCGAGGCGCCCGTGCAACGAGCCGGCCAGAGCGTCCGGACAAGCATCCACACAGACATTCCGCGGGCACAAACCACCCAAAACACAAAAAACGACCATGCCATGATTACGCCCATTACGCCGGCGACCGGGCTGGCCCCAGCGCTGCACGTGCATGTGCCGGTCGCCCCCATGGAGCCAGAGCCGGCACGGGCCTCGCCACGACGGCCGCAGAGGCAGACGCCTGTCCAGAGAGACGGGCGACAGGCCCAAGAGGCCCAGACAGAAGAGCCAGTGGCCGTCCCCACAGCCGAACGAGAAGCACGGCCCCCCCGAAAACGAAACCGCCGCGAGCGCTCGGTCACGCCGGAAGACGCAGAGAGCCAGACGATCAACCACAGCGAGCTGCGCATGGAAGACCTCACGCGCGACTTGAAAATCGGCAAAAAGTTCAGTCGCCATGACGAGCTCGTGGACCGTCTGCGGAAGCAGCGCCGCCGCTACCGGCAGGACCGGGGGAGCGCGGCCGCGTCGGCCCAGCCCAGCAGGGCCGCCAGCAGGGCCGCCAGCCCAGCCGGCGCCGGGCTGCCTCTGGGCGGCGCCACCAGCGAGATGGCTGCTGCTGCCGCGTCTGTGCTGGCTGCCGCACGCAACTCGGTGGCGCGGGCGCAGGCGCAGGCGCTGCCGGCCGGCCAGGGCCCCCAGTTTGAGATTATCAACGGCGAGATTGTCGTCAACCAGGCGTCGCTGGTGCACGACCGCCACGCAGCCGCAGCAGCCGAGACGGGCGAGCTGGAGGAGATTGAAGAAAACGACTTTACGCGGCAGACGACCTCCAACACGTACCTGCGGCCCGGCAAGCTGCGGGGGCCCAACGTGTGGTCTGCCGAGGACACGGAGCGCTTCTACCGGGCCCTCAGCATGTTTGGCACGAGCTTCGACGTCATCAGCAACCTGTTTCCCGGCAAGTCGCGGCGGCACATCAAGATGAAGTTCAACCGCGAGGACCGCGTCAACCCGGCACGCGTGACGGCCGCGCTGGTGGGCCAGGACAAGGTGCACATCGACGTCGACGAGTACCAGGCACGCACGGGCACGACGCTGTCGGCGACGGCGGTGATTGCGGCCGAGCACGACGCGCGGCAGGCGGCCCACGACGCCGAGCAGCAGCGCATTGCCGACGAGCAGCAGGAGACGCAGCGGCGCAAGCGGGAGGCACTGCTGGGGCCAGCCGCAGCGCAGACGCAGACGCAGACAGAAACACAGACACCGCAGCCGCAGACGCCAAGGGGCCCCGTCGTGCTCGGGCAGGACGAGAACGGCATGGAGATTGTCGACGAGACCGACGTCGTGCCGCGGCAGCGCCGCAGCCGCCGCCGGCCGCCGGTGGGCATGTAGACAGTTCATGTAGTAGCACTATGGAATAAACAAAACACAAAAGAACCACAATCAGTCGTCCCGGTGCAGGTCGAACAGCAGGTTGGCCGCCTGCTCCTCGTTCTTCTCGCACGCAAAGTACGCCTGCGCAGCGCTGTCCCGGCTGAAGCCCATGCCCGCGAGCCGCTCAATGGCGGCCCGCTCCTCGGGCGTCACCGTTATTGTCTGCGTGCCCGGCGGCATCGCCTCGTCGCCCTGCAGCCCGCCGATGTCGCTGAGGCTCTGCAGCAGCTGCTCGGGGTTGTTGGACAGCGTCTCGATCATCGCCGGGTCCATGTCGCCCGACAATTGCTGCAGCACCGACTCCATCATCTGCGGGTTCGCCCGCAGCACGTTGCGCAGCTGGTCCAGCGACAGGCCTGCCGGCTGGTCGCCCAGGCCGCCCTGCTGCTGCTGCTGCTGTGCAAGATCAAACAGATTCACGCCGGCGTCGTCGTCGGCTCCTGCGGGGGCTTCGGCGGCGGCTTCGGCGGCGGCGGCATGGGCTTCTGTGGCTGCTGCAGCCGTGTCGGCGGCCTCTGGCGCCTCGGCGGCCACGTCCCCCTGCAGGAGGTACTCCACGGCCCGCTGCGGGTTGTTGAAGGCCTTGTGCATCGCCTTCTCGGCGCTGGCGCGGTCGAATCCCATCGCCACCATCGAGGCAATGGCCTCGGCGCGCTCAGCGCCCATCGACATTGCGTTTGCGTCGCCCGTGCCCGCTGCCGCCTCGGGGGCTGCCTCTGCGCCGGCTGCAGGCGTGCCTGGCGCTGCCGGCGTCGCGGGCGCCTCGGCCGGCTTGGCGGCTGGCGTCGCCGGTGCCGCTGCGGCCTTGGCCTTGGCCGGTGCCGGCTTGGCCTGTCTGTCAGCACAGTCCTTCGTCTCGGGAGCACCCGCACCTTGCTCGCTAAAACCACAACAAATCCCTTTTCGTCAATGTTGTACGCGCCCACCGTCTCGTCGTTCTGCAGCACCTTGCCCGAGTAGATCAGCTTCAGGTTGCCCGCCTCCAGCCCCTTGGCCGCTGCCACCTGCTTCTTCACATCCGAAATCTGCCCCGTCAGTCGTCTCCTTCTTCTTCTTCTCTTGCCTCACCTTGGCCGTCGGCTCAAATTCCAGCGTCAACTTGGCCTGCTTCAAGTCCTGTCCGTCAGCTTGGCCCTGCGCCGCCGTCGTCTCCCTACCTTGAACGAAATTTTCATCTCGAGTGTCAACGTCAAAAAGAAAAAAAAAAAAAGAAAAAAGAAAAATCCAACTAAACGTCCAGCTCCACCGTCAAATAAATTCGCTCCAGAGCGCAAAAGGCAGAACACTGACGTACGCTCCCAAAAGTGGGCCCTCGAGGCATTCGGTACAGGTAGCCGCCCACGTACCCCGCTGAGCATTCACACAAAGAATCGCGTTTATATCATCATTCATCATTCGTAATTCGTATCATAATGCACGTCCTGCGCTGCCCACCCAATCCGGCAGGGGAGGAAGCGCTGTCTCCGACGCACTCTCCGGCCTCCCCATGCTCTTCCCACTGTCCACGCTCCCCTGCCGCTGTGGCTTCCCCCCCGTCGGCAGACTGCCGCTCCGCATCCGACTCAGCGTCCGGATGCAAGCCGCCTTGTCTGCCGCCATAAACTCCCCTCCGTTCGGCGCTGCCGTCACCACCGTCCCCTGGCTCATTGTCGCCGGCGGCGGCGTCGGCGAGTTCGTCCTAAACAGCGGGTGGATGTGCGTCTCGTCCGTCCGCTTCTGCCTCTGCCCCGCCGCCGTCAGCGACCGCGTCGACCCCGTCGTGCTTATGCTGCCGCTGCGCTCTCTTTTGCCCTTCAGGCTCGGGCTCGGGCTCTCTGCCCTCGTCGTCGCCCGGCTCGAGCACCGGCTCTGCTCCGACGATCCCCGCGGGCGCCCATCCCGCTCCATCGACGGCCGTGGAAACAGCGACAGACTATGTGATAGGCTCGATGGACTGCGTGGCTTGTGCTTCTTGGCCCCCTTCTTTCGCCTCGCGGCCACCCCCACCACGTCCCTGCTCCCCGCCCCATCCACGGGGCTCCCGGGAATGTCCTCCAGACTCCGTCCCATCAGTCTCGGCGGCGACGCCATCGTCTCCAGCACCGCCCGTGTCTGCATATCCACTGACGAGGTGTCCCATGAATCAAAGTCCTCCACGCTGCTGTACACCCTCTGGCTCTCCGTCAGCGACACCGACGTCCGCAACGACCCGCTCGACATAGGCCGCGTCTGCGCCTCCCACACCGACGTCTTGTGGCTGCTCACAACGCTGTCGTCCAAGACAGGGAAAAAGGCAGAGCTGCCCGTCGAGTCGTCCGATGGCCGTGGACGCGGTGACACCACCTCCACCTTCTGCGCCGTCTTCGTCTCTGTCGGCGTCGTCATCTTCTTCACCACAGAGCAGGCCACGGGCATCTCCTCCATCGACATGGTCACCACCCTTGCCTTTTGTGCCATCTCGGGCGCCCCGTGGTAGGACACCACACTGCCAGGCCTTGTGTCGGCTTCCTTGTCGGCACGCTCGCAGTCATCGTCGGCCCGCCTCGCCATGGACCGAAAGGAAAGGGACGCACACACCAAAAACATGGCCTGGGCGCAGAAACTCACGCCAAGGACAATGGCCGTGGCCACCAGAAACGTGGCCGCCTTGCTGCCAGCAAACACCAACGACAGGCCTTGTCTTGACTGCGCAATCGAAATAATGGCCGCAATGGTGCTCCCTGCGGCCGCCGCACAAAGCAGCAGGCTTGTGAGAATCAATAGGGAATGTCTTGTCGTAGATTGCACCTCTCGTCGTTGTGCCTGGGAAAGTGTGTACATTTGGAGGACAATGGCCAGCACCGAGGCCGCCTCTACAGAAACTGCCACCGTAGCTAGGCTTTGTGCATTTGAAACATCGTGGCCCTCAAGTCCCGTCACCAACAACACATTCAACGCCACCAATGCTGATGTCGAAACGGCCGAAAGGCCACCAAGAGCGGTAGGCATTACCATCACACCCATCTTCTTTTTTGTATGTCTTTGTATTTTTCAATGGTGAGAAATGCGAAAGAGGTCGTCGTCGAGAATAAAATTTGATGAAAAAAAAGACCGAATGTCTTTCTATCTGTATTGTTAGTACTACTCCCCTCTCCTTACTACAACATACCGTAAAAGTGACAATTAAAACAAGGGGTATCAATAAAAAACCAAAATGCCAGCCAATGGTATCAATCGTTTCAACAATGTGAAATTTTCAAGAAAAAAAAAAGAATTGAACAAAAAAAACGAGAAACCATAAAAGAAAAAAAAGGGAAGGACAGCATTATATTTTTGCATACAGCCACCATGTCGTGGCAAGATGGACGAACGCTCCGGTGGGAACCATTCAGACCCTTGTCTATCTCATGAGCCCTGCATGCACCTTGTTGACATGCAAAAATCCTCACGACAGCGCCAAAACTGGATGTACTCTTTCTTGTATCTGTCAAAGCGGACTGCCATGTGGGGCCGTTCACTTGTACGGCGGATACAATTGTGGGGCTATATCAACCACCTCCATCATCGTGGCTTATTCTCGCAGCTTTTTTTTTTAAAAAAAAATCCCTTTCATCAACGCCACTTTTTTTTTATTTTTATTTTGGCAGGTCGCTCCGTTTTGACACCTGCACCATGCACCCCGTATGCAAATGACCGCGCCAAAGCGTACGGGACCGATTCGCCAGTCTTTTGTCTCCTGCATACAGCCACATCTTTCCAAAAGCTCGTTCTTTTTTTATGCTCTCTTTTTTCTCTCTTTGCGCCGAAGCATACTCTTTGTTTTTAAAATAGCCAACTGTATATGCCAGGGAATCATTGACAAGAGAGCCCTGTCGGCTATTGTTGAAAAAAAAAAATTAAATAAATAAAAGGTTTTTTTAGAAACTTGTTTCAGGTGTGAAGATCATTACAATCCTTGAAGCCAATGGGCGGTCAATTTTTTTTTTTCTTCAACAGCGTCTGAGCACTGAACGTCCTTCGCTTCATGTCATGCCGTCACAAATCCCGTTAGTGTCCCACGTACATGTTCTCTCTCATTCTCCATCATGCAAATCTTCTTCCCACGTGTGCATCATTGCCCTTGGAATTTGAAATGTCCAGTCATAGCAACGTCGTACGCCTTCGATCCTCTTGGAATAGAAGTCAAGCCCATGATACACATTTGTATTTATATTTTGATAAAGACAAAAAATTCCCTGCCTTCCCTATTGTCTATACGGGAGCTTTTTGCACGCTTCACATCCATAAAGGATGCATCGGCGACAAATGCTGCCCTTCGGTTTTTTTTATTCTTTTTTTTTACCCCCATTCCCCCAGCCTTGAAGTTTTTTTCCCATCGCCATTTGATTTTGAATGTTGAATGGAACCCTAAAAAAGGCTTGAGTTGCTACCACGTCATCGCATGGACAAGAACGCCATGTCTAAAAATAGAATGTCTCTCCTGCGTCCAGCCAGATCCATGGAACCCCAGAAAGAAGGAGAAAAAAAGCAAAAAAGGCTACAAAAGAAGAAACAAAACTGTCAAACTGCGTCATTGTCATGTCTGTGTTGACAATTCAGAGAACGTTCTTCGCAATGACTACATCGGCAGTCAAAACGCCATAACTTTGTCAATATGATCCTTGTATGTACTACATTGCCACACAATAAAAGTATATTCCTAGTCCGCTTGAGCTCTCTCCTCGGTGTTAGCCCAATAACCTTGCCGTCTATTCTCCATCATGCTCATTCCCATCCTACAAAATAGTGCGTGCAAGGTAGTGAAAGGAAATTGTCTTGACAGGGGGATCCGCCTGACAATCCCATTGTGAATCCTAGAAACTATCGTCCTTTTGGTCACTTGGAATATGCAACATTGCAAATCTCTCCATGTTTTCCTTGGACTATGTAGGAACTACCGTGCTCATCCCTAGTTCTCTTCTCTAGCATAGATGATCTCTTATCGGTACATGTCCCATAACCACCGACGACAATCTGAGCAGAATAGACACTGACCGGATGCATGTCACTCATCATTTTCTCACTCGGATTCAAAAAATGACCTCAAGGCTCTTGGCTGATCACCCCATGGCAAGGTTGACGTATTAAGGCGAATACAAAGTCTAGTTTTAGAGCCGGCAATGAGACAAAGGCCGTTGCGGCGACTAGACGTAATGAATTGTACATGCAGTCATTGTTTTGAAGAAACCTAATGGATCGTCAAGAGAATGTATGTAGCATAATAATAGAAGGCTATGCATTCACATCTTATGCAAGTTTTGACAGGCCATAATGTAAGGGATTGGGAGCCCAATCATCTTCTCGTCCAGGACAGATGGGCATTATTTACATTGTAGTGAACACTACTTGTCGATTCACACGGTTGAGCGCCATCTTTGAATGAGGCTGAAGTCCTATCCTCCTCGCCTAACAGGGTATTAAAGGACAGAGCCCATCTTCCTTTCAAAAACATACCTTTCTATCCTTCTCACTTACCTATATTCTATGCAAACTGTAAAAAAATTCAAAATGTCAACAAAAAGGGTTCATATTGTAGTTCCTCCTCGGACTACAGAGGAAGACATTGCCAATTCATGCAAAAAGGTTGACAATACTACAAACTCCAGGACCACCAGTTAAGTGCAAAGAAAGCTTTTAAAAACTCTAACAACATTCGAGATGTTACCTTCATCGAGTCGTATCTGTCAAAAGATGCCCTTGCTTTCCTTTTTGACAAGAACCCCATCACGAAGCTTTCCATTGAATAGTCGAATAAGAGGGAACTGACAAATGAGGAGTTTTCTATGGCCATTCGCTTCATCAAGGACATTGCCGACTTTTGTGGAAAGGTAAAAACGCTCAATTTTAGTCATCTCATTGTCTCGGGTAGGAATTTACAAACAATTCTCGATGCATGCTCCAGCCTCACGGAACTTTCCTTTCACCATTGGAAATTTGACGATTCGGAAGCTCTCCCCATGGCCATCAACAGACTCAGAAATCCGAAGAATTTCTACTTTACAGCGGAAAATCTTTCCGCCAAAGCCTTCCGTACGGCTTTATGTGGTCGAGATGGCAGGACGCCGCTCAACTTGACATCACTTTTTGTTCAAGACGATGATGACCGTGTGAACGCCATATGGTTCGACTCGGATGCTCTCGACTGTATCAAAAAATTGAATATGCTTTCTGAACTCAAAATTAACATTGATACACTTGCAAATGAAAGTGTTATCCACGATATGTTGCTCGGGTTGAGTTGTCTTGAAGACTTCGAGCTTGTAGTTGATAATGGCAGTGTGTCGAAGAAAAAGATTTGCAGTGCTCTGGCCCCTTCCAAGGACACTATCACCTCTATTCTTGTACGCTCCGATGAGACTGTCTTGAAAAAGGAAGTAGAGAAGCAGAGGCGGAACTTCCCTCATATTAAAGAATTAGACTTTCTCTGCAACAGGGACACTAAAATTGAAGACTAAAAAGTCCACTATATAGGTCCCCTAAACCTTCTTTCATACATACATTGAGGTGAAATACATTTCTGCATAGTATGAAATGAAAAAATAGGTGCGACAAGGCACGATTTAATCATAGATATAATCCACGGTAAATAGGTATCTATACTAGAGTTACCTCCTATAAAATATAAAGGTGGCAGTACTATAAGCATTCCCAGTTTTGTCATAAAAGAGCTGTCGTCTTCACCGACAAGTTTTTTTTTGTCGTTTCTTTTTCTATAATACCTTTGACATACAGTCAAGCTCAATGGACGCCATGCTAAAGGGGATACTATCCAAGGGATTCGTGACGAGGTCACAAGACGCTTGGCCAGCGTTGATTCTGGGCACATTATCGTCCATGCCATTACATATTACGTACAACCCGATTCATTCGTGCAGAGCATCCACAACGTGCAAGCATGCGCTACAATCAACCATTGCCAGACGCCCTTTTTCACAACTTTGAGAGCTTATGCCCTCCCTCTTGAAAGTGTCCATGCTTCCATGACAAAGTGAACCTTGCGGTCGAGAGATAGTCGGAAGTCTTGACGAATTCCTTGTGAAATGATTTGGTACGTTTCCCGTTTCGGTATAGACCGACGCATCGCGATCTAGATGTCGCCTGTACCTACCATGCAGGGTCTAGTGCACATCTCTCCGTCGATAGCTACCCGCATTTCCCCATCATTTCTCTCGCCATGTGCATGAAGAAGTGGAGTTTGTGCACCGAGTTGATAAGAGTACATCGACAAAAAATCAAGAAAAGAGTTTGCCCGCCGTGATATCGTCGTCCGAAGCCGGATTTCAATGAGACTATGTACTTTGTAGTAAAAAATATTCAGAAAGTAAAAAGGACATGCGGTAGACAATGGCAACCGATGAATAGGAGCACTTCCAAGAAATGGTCGAGACAGTTTACATGACACATAGACTATAGAGCTACCCCCCACATCGTGGTGTATCAAGGGTAGCGGCTTTCAGTGGCAAGGAAACGAGAAGGATAGTCCCGAAATAGTAAAAAAAATAAAATAAAGACCCCTTTTGTGAACGCTAGCCGTTGATAAACCTCCACATGATGTACATACGAAGGCTTTTTTTGATTTCTCTTTGTCATACCAAAGCTCCGTAAACGGGCATCTTGTCGTCTTTGGCTTGGCTATTAAAATGTAGCATACTCGCCCTTTCCCCTGTTTCCCTTGACACTCTCTTTCTTTCTATTTGGCATTTTTTTGTATTTCCTTCTTTTATCCTCACTGAGAAGTTCCCTTTCTTCTCAATATCATACAATGGTTTCTGCAGTGCTCCGTGGCAGCAGCCGTCTTTTGGCTCGCTCTGTCGTGAGGACGTATCGTCTTCCCTTGGCTACGAGGGCCTCTTATTCGTCGTCTGCTGACCAGATTGCCACGATCCTGGCAAAGGAGCCATCTGCCCCTTCAGTCAAGGCCCCATTTCCCGGCCCCAAGGCCAAAGAAGTGGCGGCTGACCTCGACAAAGTCTTTGACACACGGGCTTTGAACATGGTGATTGACTACAAAAAGTCCCAGGGAAACTACATTGTCGACCCTGATGGAAATGTCCTCCTGGATGTTTTTGCACAGATTGCTTCGATCCCTGTTGGCTACAACAACCCAGCCCTGAAAAAGGCCATGGAAACCGAAGAGGTCACGCAGGCACTCATCAACCGCCCTGCTCTTGGCAACTTCCCCAACCCCGAGTGGGCAGAGACCATCCGTAGCGGTATTCTCAAGGCAGCGCCCCCGGGCATGACGCAGGTCTTTACGGCACTAGCAGGCTCTGACGCCAATGAGACGGCCTACAAGGCAGCCTTTATGTACCAGCGCCAAAAGGCCCGTGGCGGCGCCAAGGTGGAGTTTAGCGAGGAGGAGCTGCGGAGCTGCATGGTCAATGCTGCGCCAGGCTCGCCGGATAACATGTCCATCCTGTCGTTCAAGTCTGCCTTCCACGGCCGTCTTTTCGGCTCGCTGTCGACGACGCGGTCCAAGCCGATCCACAAAATTGACATTCCCTCCTTTGACTGGCCCCAGGCGTCGTTCCCCATGCTCAAGTACCCCCTCGAGGAGCATGTAGAGGCGAATGCGGCGGCAGAGGCTGCGTCGCTGGCTGAGGTGGAGGATCTGATTCTCAACTACCACGCCAAGCCAGCTGCTGTCATTGTCGAGCCTGTGCAGTCGGAGGGCGGTGACAACCATGCCTCGCCTGCCTTTTTCCGTGGTCTCCGGGAGATTACGAAGAAACACGGCGTCCTGCTTATTGTGGACGAAGTGCAGACGGGTGTGGGTGCCACGGGCAAGTTTTGGGCCCACGAGCACTGGGGCCTCCCCACGCCGCCCGACATGGTGACATTTTCCAAAAAGGCACAGACGGCTGGCTACTACTACTCTGACCCAGAGCTGCGGCCGAACAAGCCATACCGCCAGTTCAATACGTGGATGGGCGACCCGGCCCGTGCCCTTCTGTTCCGTGCCATCAACGACTACATTGAGAAGAACAATCTTGTTGAGAAGACGGCGCGTGTGGGAGCGTATTTGTACGGGAAGCTGGAGGGTCTTGCTGCTAAATACCCACAGCATTTCCAGAACCTGCGGGGCAAGGGCCAAGGCACATTTATTGCCTTTGACACGCCACGGCGGGACGAGTTTCTGGCCAAGGCAAAGAGGGTGGGCGTGAACATTGGCGGATCAGGGGCTTCGGCAGTCCGGCTCCGGCCGATGTTGATTCTGCAGGAGAAGCATGTGGACATTTTGGTGGAGGCTCTTGAAAAAGTTGTAAAGATGCTGTAAATGGGATTCATTGTGTGATGGGGGCGTTTCTTTTCTCTTTTCTTTTTATTCTATAATTGAATTGAATCTTTGTATTAACCATCCATACTATATGTACTGCTACTATATGCACCATCCAGAAGAAATACAGGTAAAAATACATGCGAGAGAGGGAAAGAAAGAAAGAAAGATAGATAGAAAAAAGATAGAAGGAAAGAATGCAAGACTATGTGACTTTTTGTGGCCGTTGAGGAGACGGCGGTGTTTGTGTCTGCGAAGACGCCTCGTCTTTGGGTCGTTTTACCATGGGCGGACCCGTCTCTTCGGGCAGTTTCCGCTTCAGGCTGTCGCCCTGCTTGGACCGCTCACGTGCCTGGTGTTTTTCGACGGCTTTGCCAAAAAAGTCCTTGACAAAAACCCGAATCTTTCGCTCCAGGGGCTCGGGGATCGAGTACACGTTTTGCACGCGGTTGTTTTTAAAGTCGGACGCCACCAGCTTCTTGGCCACGTCCTTGCCAAACCGCTTCATCTCCTCCTTGGGCAGCTGGTCCCGGTACCGTTCCATGACAGACACAATAATCGGATGGAGCTGTTTATGGAAAAAAAAAAGCCGTTAGTCACGTCCCGCACGCCCTCTTTTTCACATACCGTGTTCTCGTAGATCTTCTGCTGCTTCTCCAGCGGATACGCCCGCCATCGCTCCTCTTTGGCTTCTGCCACCGGTGTCGACGGCGCCACGGCGCGCGCGTGCACGGCATCGCGCGTCAGGCTGTCAATGATGTTCTGCACGGCGTCCATGTCCTGCTGCACCTTGGAAATCGGCTTCGGCGCAGCGGCCGCCTTGTCGCCATCAGGCATGCCGGGCCGCGTCCACGTGGTCTCGCCTGCCTTGGTGTAGTAGTAGGTCTTTCCGTTTTCGTCCTGGTGCGCAAACCAGCCCTCGGGGAGGGGCGCTTCCTTCCCGGCCGACTTCCAGTCCTTCTTGTCCTTGAGGCGTCGCTCCTTCCGTTTGTCATCGCGGACGCCCGGGCCACTGCGCATGGCACGTGGGCCTGTGGGGATTTTGGGCGAGGGAAGGGACTGGCGGGCGGACTTTCCGTTTGTGGCGTCAGGCTCGGGGTCACGCGCTCGACGCTCGTCAAAGATGTTTTGTGGGGCGTTTCCGTCCGCCTTTTTGCGGGGAATGCGGTACCCGACGGAGAGCTTGCTCCACTCCTGCAGCAGCCGCAGCGCCTGGGCCTTGACGTCATCGTGAGTGGATGCAGTGAGGTTTTGCACAACGTTTTCGATATTCGAGTCGGAGATTTTGTTTTTCGTCAGCCGCGGGAACCGGTACAGGATGTCGAGCACCTGCAGCACGACGTTGTCGTCGCCGGCAAAGAGCCCCAGGATCGAGCACATGATTTGGTAGCCGTGCATCCGCACGACGCGGTTGAGCACGCCCTCGTTGCCGCTAGCCGCCTGGATGCGGCTCAGCAGCTTTGCGGCTATCCACTTCTCCTTGCACTGCATCAGCGCCGCCATCACCTTGGTCACGCCGTCTTCCGAGAGGCCCGCCTGCTGCAGGCTGTCGATGTACTCCTCGTCGTCCTCGGCCGGCTTCTTCTTGCGCGGCTTCTTGGCGGACGCCGTCGTGTCCCAGCTGTCCGGGTCCTCGATGCCGAGCGCCTCGATGGTCGCCAGCGGCAGCTTCGTGGCGCGCTCGGTCTGTGTCTTGCCGCCAATAAAGCCCGTGCAGTTCGGCGCGCCGCAGTAGCACGGCTGCGGATCGGCCCCGTAGCGGTCGACGTTGTAGTCAAAGACGAGCTCCTCGCCCGTCGCAATGGCGCGGCTCGCGAAAATGCCCATGCGCAGCTTGCTGCCCACCACCCACTTGTCGACGTAGCAGTTGGGGCTGCACGAGTGGTTGCAGAACCGCCCGAGATTGCCCTTGCGCGTGGCGTCGACAAACTCGCTCTTTGTCAGCGACATAAAGTAGAAGTGCCTGATGCCCTCCTGGTCGTACTGGATCATCCGCCGCCGGAAACTCGGCTCGTTGATGACCTCGCCAATGTACTCGTAGATAAAGTCATGCGCCTGCAGATCCGCATCCGCCCGCAGCCCGTACCCCTTCTTCTCCGTCTTGATGACCGACACCGCCGCATACTGCTTGCGCTGGAACCGCTGGTTCTGGCACGCCTCGCCGCAGTTGCAGCCGCGCTCGACGCACTCCATCTTCGTCGCTCGGTTGATGCAGTCGCTGTCCTCGCCACAGGCCCTGTTGGCGCCGTCTCCTGCCTCCCGTTAGCCCGCAATGCCCGGCTCACGCCGCTACGTACGCCACTCCTCGCTGCAGTCGCAGTCGAATGCGTCGTGGTCCGACGACCCCATGCCTTTCGCTGCGTAAATGCACTCCCCAATCACCTCAAACTGCCCGGCCGCCTCGTCTGTCGCATCTGCGAGGTGCACAAACGACTCGGGCGTCTGCGCCTGCGGGCTCTTGCGCTTGGGCCGTGTCCCCGGCGTTTTTTCCTCGCTCAACGGCGATCGCGACCTTGTCTCCATCTTGATCTTCTCCGGCCGCACCGCTTCCATCTTGATCTTGGCCTCCACTGCCAAGGGCACAGCCTCGGCCTTTACGCTTTCCATCATCACGCTCTCTTCCTCTCTTATCTCTTTTATGCTCCCTTTTCTCGTCCCTTTTCTCTTCGGTTCTGTGCCAATGGCCTCGTCTCAACGTCCCATGTGTCTCTCAATCGCGTCCACTATGGCTAAGCAATGTCCCAGCACGCCTCGACAGCAGAATTCCCTCGTGCTTCGACGGCAAATCACGCTGCTGTGCCTTGACTACCGTCCCTTTTTTCCCCCACGTGACGCGCCTTACAAAGTACTATTACTGTACGCTCACCGAAGGAAGCGTCGAGGCAAAAAATGGCCGTGATGTGTAAATGAGACTGGGCTTATTTTCTTTTTTCTTTTTTATAGAAAATATACGACGCGACTTGGGATGCGACCAGAGGACTCGACTGAAAAAAAATGCACGAGATGAACACAAAAGTTGTGTGTTGAACCATTTTTAGGATTTTTTTCAGCTAATTTTAGCATGCTCTCGGTCTCGGCCGATGTACATACACAACCCTCCTTACGGTCCGAGTCGGGCTTGTTGACCGCACTGTTTTTGCCAAAAAAGAATTCCAAAAATACTGCATGCCTCAAAGGCTCAACCTGTCGGAAAGACTTGGGGGTTTTCTTTATGCAGCCCTCGGGTTTTTGCAAACGCTTTTTTTTTATCTTTGGGCACGGTTGGGCACCTTGCACTATCAGCCTGATTGTGCGTCTCAAAACAGTGTAAAAGTCCGCTTCTACATATGTACATACTTTTGCCAACGTCACGATGCCGTTCCGAAACAAGGATTAGTAATCACTAGCAAAAGAGAACGTAGTGCTTTGCATAATCTGCCACTATAGGAATATAACAGCTGCTTCATCATAAAGAAGCTCTAGCTAGCATGGGTAAGAGGTAGCTTCATATCATTTGTAGACGATAAAAGAAGATGGCCGCAAGGTAACATACGGGGGGCCATTCTGGGTGAGAAAGAAAACACTGCAATAGACGCACAAGCGCGCCCTGTATCCATCAGCGGTAAAGCTGCCTTTGCATCATAGTTTTTTCGCAGCTTGAAAGAGAAGGAGGAAAAGTGCTCGTTTTCGTTGGTCAGAAAGAACCGTCGGAGCCACGAAAATCATTCTCAAAGTTTGGTTCAAATTCTTCAGCGCGTCTATTTGTTCTGGCCAGAACCTAATACAGACCTCATGTAAGCGTAGCATCCATGGGCCAGACATTAAAGAGACCCTCGGCTTTACTTTTTATTTGCTTTTTCCATTCTTTCATAGCTTGTCTGTTCTTTTCTTTTGTCAAATACAATAGTCATGGGGGCGGTGATTACTCCCTGAGCGTCAATTCATAAAACAGAAAAACCACCAAGAGGCGGCATGAATTGAGCGATGAAAAGAGCTTCTCTGTTCATCCTTATACTCAATTTTTTTACCATTCCACTGAGATGATAGTAGCTGGGTGGATTATATAGAAAAAATGAATGCCGTTTTTCAATGGAAAAAATGAGGCTCTTTTTCACATAGGAAGCTTCCGGCATGTAAGCGTTGTATCAGATGACGCTCACAAACATTTCATGATGCTTTTTTTTCGAAAAAAAACCCCTTGAACCCTTGAACTCTTGGCGCTTAGAAGCCAGAAGAGGAACTTTGTCTGCATGTATTGTTACACATACAATGCAAGAACATCTACTTGAGAGGAACTTTGAATAGATCTACAACGGTGGGACTGCGGGCCGCCATCTCAATGTACATACGTACAATGTCGCGATGCATCACGTTTTGCAAATCTAAAGAGCCAACCGTTTCTCTATACGCTCTGCTCATGGAATCATCTCTGACCAAGCTAGCTCTTTGATTTTCCTATGGGTATCAATATTTCTTTTTCTTGCATTCAAAGATTGATAAATAAATGCTTCATTTAAACTTTTATCTTTTTTTATTGTTTCCAAGGAAATATCTTACTTTTTTTTCATACATTATAGAAAGAACCCATTGATAAAGTCGCCACATCTCTTTTCACTTAAACTATTCATCCTCTTTCGCTCTTCTTCAGAAATAAAAAAAAACCTCCGAACCCATACGACCATCTCGCTTTCTTCTCGCTACATACGCATTGCATTTTCCACCAGCCTCAAACTGTGCTCCTATCCGCTTGTTTCTCGCTCCCTCTCTCTCTCTCTTTTCCCCTGCATCCTCATTCGCTAGAAACAGCCATCTGGAGCCGAGTCTCTATTTTTCTATTGATTTACTTTTTCTTTTATCATCTCTACCCTTCCTCTTGTGAAGCTTAAGCTCGCTCATTCGAATTTTTTGGTGGTCACTGACCAAAAAGATATTTACCAAATAGAAAAGGTGCCAACTAAAATAAAAGTATTGCACAAACCTAGTGGTTGCTTCATCTCAAGGCAAACGAGCTATTATTCTATTGGCCATTTATGCGATTAAGCAAAGCATTCCACCAATCACAATTGGAGAAACGCCCCATACTTCATTATTAACCACTCAGAGGAAGCGATTGCAAAAAAACCAAGTAGAGATTAGAAATCCACCGAAATTACAAGTCTCATCATCGAAAAAAAAGGGTTCACCAACGCGTCAATTTACTCGTAATTGCGCGTCCATCAGCTTACCATTTGGGGGGTAGCTTTTTAGTCACTTACGGGGGACTCCAATTGCCCTATTTTAGGCTAGAATAGCTAGCAAAACTTTGTACATCCTGTGACGGCAGGGTCAAGAAAAAAAAAGACTACGAAGGGTCAAAAATCTGGCATTGAAAGTGCGACTTTCTGCGACAAAAAGGACACCCTTTGGCTGACGACAATTGCCCAAAGTGTTAATTTCAGCAGCTAGCTCGTAGCACAGGCAGTTTCCACTTCCTGGATTGTGCTTTTAATTGCTTGTGCTGCCCACCTCTTTGACTGGCAATTTATTTGTTTTTTGTTTTTTACTGAACTCGCGCACTAGTCAAAGCCGTTGAACTGTTTCGGATTGTCGTCACTCGTCTGATACATACCATCGCTTTGTCGCTTCTGTAAAGTCATTTACCGTCACATCTGCTGTTTATTTTCCGCATTCTCCTTGTAGCGTCGGGAGGCAGATTTTCATTTTTATAAACCCATTTTTTTAGCATCCCCAAGTAGTTCAACGGGCCATGGACTCAATTTTTACAGATAGAGAAAAGGTTGGTGGTGACAATGTCCTGGCAAGTGGCTGACAGTGTTTAGCTCTTTGTTCTGGGGGAGGTGATCAAGGCTAGCAATATAGACATTGAACAGGTTGTAAACTTTATTAATGCCTTTCAAACAGAGCCAAATTGGCTTGGTATGCAACTGCCACCCGGTAAGAACACGGAAAAATTAGTGAATATAAAGGCAAGGACATAGCTGACCATAGGACGAACCTTGACACAATGCATGCAGACGACCATGATGATGGGTCTTGAAATGCCACCATATATTCAGGTCCCGAGGGCGCAGAGTTTTCCCCGGCCTCCTGGCATTCCAGGCATACCTGGCCAGCGCACGGCCATGCCACGTCCATCACCAAAGGGGCCACAGACATCGTACACAGAGTCGGCGTCCATGGCATCCGTAGAAAGCTCATCATCATCCACATTACCTCCTGTTCTTGCTGCTCCACTACCGCCATCACGGCCTCCAGTAGCCATACCCTCCGTTGCCACCAAGAGAAATGCCCCTGCGAGTGCAGAGGAGCCCGGCCAAAAGAGGGTGGCCATGGCGACCCATAAACTAGCACCTCTGACGACGTCCTCGTTGTTGCTGCCATCGCCGTCAACAAGGCCATTGTCGGCACAGATGCAGAGGGCGACGACGGCGCCAACGCAACAACCATTACCTCCACCAAGGAAACGAGGACGGCCATCCAGGGCCGATCGGTATGCACAAGCACGAAATAATGGAACGTCTGTTACGCCATTTCAGCATATTGCACCAGCGCTCAAACCAAGTGCCGGACACTCGGTACCGAAGCCTAGCCAGGTGCCCAGCTCTCTTTCAACCCCAAGGTCCATCCAGCAGAGTATCCAACCAAAGCCTGTTGCTCAGGCACAAGAGGGGCCACAGGCATCAAAAGGTGAGCGCGCAACTGCTGCGGCCGCGAGCGCGGGGACACAGGCACAAGATCATTCAAAGCAGCCCGCGTCAGGTCAAAACATTTCACCACGCAATGTATCACCAGAAGCATCTGATTCGGTAAGGGGTGCTCAACCTCAACCAGCAACACGCATCAACAAATCGGTAGGTCGTTTTTTTGCATCATTCACCATTCATAAAAAATACTGATGAAATAAACAGGCCAATCCAAACGATCCCCATCGCGCGGCAAGATGAGAAATAAAAGAAGACGCCATGTAAATGGACAGGACAGTAAAAATAAACGATCCTCCTTTTCATTCTTTTTTTACTTTTCTTTTGTAATTTATTATAGGATTTTTGTGTTCTTTTCCTGCAAGTAAAGCATATATGGTGGCTCGTGTGTATATTCCATGAAAATAGCATTTCTTTTATTTGTGTTTTCCCTCATCTGTAACGATTATGCAAGGAATGTAGGACTGCTTGCTAGCAGTACAACGTAGAATAGGCGAGTTCCCACCATGGTAGGACATGGAGAGAGTCGTCATGAGACAAGGGGGTCTGTTTTTGAAACTAAGGCTTGCTTATATGGCACAATGGAATAGCCATGGGGCGCTTCCGTAGTCAAATCTGTCCGCACAAGTTCAACTTCACCAAAATAATTCGTCTCGCCCTTTTGTATGAATCCCAGCGAGGTGAAGAGGCTTATGCTTGCACTATTTGTGGCGTTGATTTTGACCATGAGCTGCCGGAGTCGCGAGTTCTCTACATCAGACGCCTCGGATAAGATCGAAGCTTGGTTATCTAGAATATAGTGCAAAAAGGATTGCACAGAAGCCCGCCCAAAGCCTTGGCGACGTTGGTGCTTGTTCGCCACCATGACATCAATCTCGCCACTCCAGCCATGCGTGTCCGTCGTGCCCTCATCGTCTTCATAGGGATAGAGAAAGAGATTGATATCCCCAATCATTTTATCAGGCGCGTCGTCTCGCCCAGCCATGGCATCTCTCTCATTGGGTTGGCAAATGATGAATGTTAATTTATCAGAGGATTCCCTCCAGGACACTTGGTTCTCATATTCTTCTTCGAGCGTCAACCGATCAGATGCCGTTGCCTCTCGAATGGCCTACAAAAATGAGTATGTACAAATACAGACAGGACTTTATATGTACCTCGTCTTCCATCCAAGCGTGATATGTAGGCACATGTTGCCGTTCGTAGGGGACAAGAAGGATATGGTCTGAGCGGACGGCTTCTTATAAGCACCTTTCCTTTTTTACCTTATCTCGTTAAAAGACATACCTATACCGTCATTAATCTTCATTTTATTTTATTTTTTACTTTTTTCGATTCTTTTTTTTCAAGAAATCTGTATTATTAGGTAAGCTAGCCCTTGTAATTTATGAAATTAATCGTCATCACTATCACTACTATCGTCATTCCGTTTGCGTTTACTTTGCACTGGAGGGGCTTCTACATCTTCCTTTTTGACAAAGACATAACTACGGGCCTCTCGGTCTTCTCCTTTCCAAGCCGTCTTGGATTGAGCATAGTCCGTCGCCTCGTCGCCCTCATCTTCTTCCGTGGTCTTTTTCACACGTGTACGGACGACACCGAGTGTGCGTGCATGGTGGTAGCCCGGGTAGGTGCTGAACTGAAAGGAAAAGCTTCGCTCGACCTGTAAGCCAGAATGCCGAGCCAAGTCCCGAATGTTCCATAGTGTATAAGGCTCGCCCTCAAAAAGCGTGACAATAATCGACCCTTTCGGGGCGAGAGACCGCTGGGCACGCTGGAAAAAGGCTACGAGCAACTCTTGGTTATATCGTACTTGCCGATTGACATCTGTGCTTTTGCCTCCCACATGGGGAAAATTGAAAAAGAACCGATCCACAGTACCCACCCGTTCCTTTCCGTGCTTTTTCACCCACGGACCCATGGTTTTGGCATCCACGCTGTAGAGAACGCTGCCACCAGCCTCTTCAATGACAGCAATGTTCTCGCCAACGTGTGGATATTTCTCTGCTAGCACCTCTGCACTATCATAGACGGTGGCCGTCAAGTCCTCACACGCATGGTGCTGAATGAGAGACGCAGCAAAGCTCAGGTCGCCTTCTCCTAACAGTACTATTTTGTCTTTGGCATCAAAAGGGAGCGTTGGCACTTGCGAAGCCTGTTTTTTCTTGGATAATGACTTTTTTCCCGTCTTTTCACTAGGCCTTTTCGTACCCTTTGGGGCTTTGTTGGAAATCCTCTTGCTACTCGACACAAGCCTTCTCTTCTTGCTCATTCTCTCGTCGCCTGTTCGAGAAACACCAGAAGCGACTTTCTTTCGCAATCGATAAGATTATGTAATAACTCGTGCTGATCACGACTTTGTGCATCTAGACGATCGGATCATTTAGGGTATCTTTCCATGTACCTACAAGGCAGTTGATCACGACGGAGACACCAGTCTTTCCACAAGGGCTGCCGTAAATAAGACACATTGTATTCCCGTAGAGGTAAATAAATAGTCTGCAGCCTGTGAGAGGAATTTTTAGGAGAGTATCTTTGAAAGAAATGGTAAATGACATAGAACATGGCATACAAGAAGGAGACGAGCAGTCCTACAGAAAAGACAGTCCTCAAAAAAAGGCACTTCTCCCAACAAAACGCTCAGATAAACATCTGTACATTGTACATACCAAGGCAATCATCGGAAATATTACGAAGCCTTGAAAGTACCGTTATCAATGTCATGAATGGCTTACATCTAAATAGATACCGCGGTACATGTTTGTGGCGAGCACTTACACAACTTACAAGCGCGTGCAAGCCGCCATAAACCGTTTTTTTTCTCTCAGAGCACAACGAAGCTTTCTTCAAATCCTACAATTATATGAGGGTAAAAAAAAGGATTGAATGACTGTTTGCAAAGAGACATTGGCAAAAAGCAAGATTGACATTTTAGAGGCACTTTTATCAAGAAAGGTCTCCATAATTCAAAGCTCATCTCATTGGTCCAACCCTAAAAAAGGCCAACTGGGGGTACCGTGACAAGTACCTTTACCTATAGACAACAAGAAAAAAAAATAGACAACACTTGGAAAACACATTCTTTTTTTTCTTCTGAAAGATAAAAAAGGACTTGAAGAGGAACCCATAACAGAAGTTGCTCGTTGGTCATCGGCTTTTTCCCTTCCACAGAATTCTTTATTTTTTATTTTTCATTGGAGGTGTCTTTCTACACGACAGCATCAAAAAAAGGCCAAAGGTGTTTGCTTTCTGCTTCCTTGTTCTTGCCGTTTCACCTTTTTTTCGGCAGTCTTTTTTTATTGCTACATTTCAACCCCATTCTTTTTTTCAGTCGTTTCGACGCCGAGAAAGAGAAAGAGCGCGAGTCGTGTGCATATTGAGTGCCTTTTCACCAGCGTCGATTCTTCATCGTTGACGGTTTTTAGCTTACAAGAAAGGATCCACATATTACCCACTCCCTTGTCTTGCGACTAACAACGTCCATCTTGTCTTTTTTTTTCATTACACCAGAAAAGAATCGCGTTCTCATCAATTTATTCCCCCTCCATCTTTTAAACTTTTGGAGATTTGGAAATTGAATGAGCACATTGTCTTTTTTTTTCTCCCACTTTTTCTACTGTTTTTTGACCTTGCTTTTTTTTTAAAAAAAATTGCTCTGCTTTCCACGCCTTGAATCTATATAAATAGCATATAGAATGGTCGGTCCATCAACAAGAGGCCGAGGCCGTGGAAGGGGGCGTGGAAGCGGTGGTCGAGGAGGAAGTACTCGTGTGCCACCAACGCGCAAGACGGCCACAGGCCGACGTGGCCGTCAAAAGTTATATGACCACCCAAAGCCACAAGCAGCGTCAGAACGATCCAAAGAGATCAAAGCAGCCTACTCGGCCGTGGTCAATGCGTTGCGGCCTGCCCTTGAAGAACTTGCGGATCGGTCTCTGGAAAAGCTCAAGGGCCCAATAGAAGAGTTCCGGAAGACAGACGAGCATCAGCGAGTCATTTCCTTTTTGGATCATCGTCTCGACCAGACATCCACCATGCACAAAGACCATTATGACCAAAGCATACATCTTGTCGAGAAGACGTACGAAACGTCACGGAAAATGACCATGGAGAATTTTGTGGTATGTTGTATGCAGAATGTTTTCAAGTGTCTCATTTTCTGCAACGCTTATTTTTATTTTTATTTTTTTCCGTGTGACTAACGCGAGCAGCGAAACGTTGAAGAGGCAGAAGACCGCTTTCTCACAGGTCAATTGAGGCGTCTCGACGTCTTGGAGAAGCTTCATGACTTGAACTTGCCTGTGGATGTGTGTATTGCCAAGCTGTCAACGTTGTGAATTATCATACTAATCTATGCGCAGATTGTGGACGAGTCGTGGAACTTTCGAGAGATTGACGACGATCGCTTCCAAGATGTAAAATCTCATGTAGAATACCGCACAGATCTCGGGACACATCCTCTCTATGGCAACAAAGTGGAAGTCCCTTGTGCCACCAAGCTCTCCGTATCCAAAATTGTAGATCCCGTCACAGGCATCCCAAACGGCCATGGCAAGACGCTGAAGCGAAAAGCAGAGGCCGATGCCGACGATGTGCCACTCCCCAAGCGCATAGCCACCACGCCTCGCCATATTGGTGGTCTCTTGTCGGCCATTGCACCACAGGAGGAAGACGACGACGAAGATGTTGACGTCGGTGCACAGTCAAAAGCGGTAAGTCCTGTTAATGCTGATGGCGACGAAGGCGAAGTCATGCGAATATCGCCCGGTGAGCGAATGCCGCCTGTTCCCAATGGCGCCTCTGAACCAGATGCCTACGGCGTTCGTATTGTGACAAAGCGACGGACAACGGCCTCGGACGTGTACAACCGCATGATGGTGCCGGCGCTCTACGAGTACGATGCCCACGAGATTGGGTTCCGTGACTCGACCAACGACAGCTCCCGGGGGGCGCTAAAGGCCAAGAGAGGCCGGTATTTGGACACGCCAAACTCCAATACCATGCATTTTGACCGATCATTGTGGCAGTACGACGCCACATGCTATGCAGAAGACGACCTTGACGATGAGCTGGTCAAAAAGCACAATCTTCATCCAAAGCTCGGGATCTTCCTTCGAAACTCTGTCAATAAAGAGGAACCACCCAAAGAGCACGTCGACGGCCACAACCCAATCGTGTTTTACACCCCCAAAGGGAGGACACTCAACACATCACGGTCCTTTGCACTGGGCCGGCTAGGTGAGGACGACCGAATGGCGGAGAAGAGGCCAACAGTGTCGTCTAGCTTTGCGCAGTTTATGGAGACGTCTGCTTTGGATGTCCAGGACATGGAAAATGAAGTTGTCGACGAGTACAGGGAAGCACAGCTCAAGCACAAACTGCGCATGCCCGGCAAGAGGCACATGAAGCGGCTGTATAAGAAAAAGGCAGAGCTTCTTAAAACCAAGATACTTGTTGATAAGGCCAAGGCTAAGACAATGGCCACCGTTATTGGCGGTGATTTGATCGACCATGACGACGACAACGCGTCGGATCTGACCGTAGATGTCCCTGTAGACTTGAGCCATCTTATGGATGCACTGTCCGGACTCGTCAAGGAGACAGAGGAGAAGGCAGAGACGAAACTAGTGGACGCGCGGCCACCACCGCCTCCGAGAACACATTCACGCCCATTTGATCCGGTACGAGATGTCTTTTTGGATGAGCTGCCTGCCCCTACCTCTGCTCCAACTTCGGTCCCGGCCCCTGTGTCTCCGAAAAAGAGAGACGAAGATACATCCATGCTCATGATGCTCGCTGACGCTACGGAGTTGTCGTCACAGACCGTCCCGCCACCACCCATGTACCCAAAATCATCGTACATGTATGAACAACAAACCCTTCCACCCATCTACCCACCTGATCCGTACCATGAGCGACGACCAACATATCACTACTATGCGCAATCTTATGGCCGATCCCCCATGCTACCAGAACCTGTCCCACTTCTCCACCATCGGGCGCCCCTTCCACGTCCACCATCGCATTATGACTCCCGTTTTGGCTCCATTCCACCACCACCCTTCAGGACTACTTCGCCACATGCGTACGCACAAACGGCCCGTTCTGGCAGCTGGGAGTACCAAATGAGTCCGGGCTCTCGTCGTGCCAACTCTTACCCGGACCCTTCACAATCACCACAATATGAGAACGGTTACGTTGACGTATATGGCCGGGATCCTCGAGTCAGTCTCTACCAACAGGTGCGAGAATACAGTGCTGAACAAGCGACATGGAATGGCAGCGGATCACCAAGGTGATTTACTCTTTTTTGTTTTCATCTTCCTCTTTTATTTGCATTTCTTTCTTCACATTTTCACATTTTTTACTGTATGATTCACGCCTTTTTTCTTCACTTTTCTCATTTCATTCCCTTATGAGCACCTTGCATATGTTCTTTTACTTTATGATGAAATTATTTTTCTTTCCTTTCTTTTTTCTCTGCATTGTGTATTTTTAGCAGGAACGGCAATGGGCAAAACTACAAAAAAATTAGAAGGAGGGCATTATAGTAATACATAGATTGCGATTTATTGAACAAAAAAAAAGAAATTTTGCTTCTTTATAAGCTTGAAATATAAAAATGAAAATGACGTAAACAAGGCTGAAACTGTGGAGCTACACAAGGCTGTCAATGGAAACTTTTTTGTCACTTACTTATGTAGAACATCCTAAAAACGCCTTGTTTGGTGTGCATAAAAAGAGAGAGAGAGAATAGTGAAAAAAATAAAAAAGGGCTACATTTGCCCCGGCCGGCCGGATGCGTCTATTTTGACGCCAGAAAGGGCCCGACCAGTATGCTGTGTTATTTGCACACTGTATGGGGAGTTTATGCCCTGTGCGGCCATTTGTCCCTGCCGATACGCATCATGTGTCTCAAATGGCCGGGACATTGTCTCAAACCCTGATGTAATGTACTGGTTCATCACGATGGGCGCGGCCGTCTGGACAAATCCTTGGTGGTGCGGTGCCGTCACTTGCGGGAAAGAGTACATGGGGGACGTATTGGCCGTGGTCGAACTCGGCCATGGTGCATAGCCACTCGTCAATCCGGAGGGGGCGGGTGCCGTTGTAAAATCAGCTGCTTGATTGAAGATTGATGCTCGGCGGCTGCTGGCATTCAATGGTTGCTGCATGGGCAGCACATGGCTTTCTGCCATTCCCGTCTGTGCACTGTCAATGTAGTTGCCAACATGGCCATCTGGCGCTGTCATGTCTTGCAAAAGACCAGACGGATACGTCGGCCGATGGGTCATGTCCCCTATGAAGCCTTGCTGTTGCTGTGGATGTGCCGCTGGGAGAGGCGTGAGGGTAGGATCGCCGATCTGGCTCATGACGGAGCTCGGCAGGGACCTTGCATGTTCCTCCTCTTCAAGGACCGTCGTGGCAGTAGATCCATCATTGTCCGACGAATAGGCCTCAAGGAGCTTATCCTCGCTAACAATAAACACATTGGTGTTGCCGTCAATCTCGCCATGCCGATAGCTCTGCTCATTCTTGGCCAGATGGAAGATTTCCTTAAGGAAAGGCCGCTTCTTGGCATTGTTGGGTGCATCTTTATCGGCAAAAAAGCTAGAAAGAGCGTCGTACGTAGCCTCCTCCAGCTTGGCTATATTTAAATGCAACTTTTGAATATCTGGATGCTGCTGTGAATTCGGCATGACAATCATCCGCAGAATGTGCTTCAGCAAATGAACACGCTCTGTTACCATATCAGTTATCTCCCTTTAAAAAAAAGAAAAGAAAAATACCTTTTTTGTATAAATGATCGGGCTCCTTGTGGCGGACCTTCTCGTCCTTTGTTGTCCCCCAAGGCTTCGGCCACCAATCTGGTGCCTTCTCATCACTGCCAGTATATGGATGTGTCGACTGCTTTTTGGGCTCTACAAGCTTTACCCATGCCTTTGCAATGAGCTTGCAGGCCGTCTGCTGCATGCCACGGAATCTCTGGTCATAAATATCCCAAATCACAGACTGGTCACAGATCCGAACCGCCATTTTTGAGAGTGTCCCAAGAGGCCTATCGCCCAAGCCATCGCCAGAAGACCGAGCCCCCGACTTTGTCCTCTTACGCTCCCGGTGATCAGACAGATCATCTGCAGGACGTCGACGCTCATAAGCCCGACTCTTGGGGGGTAATTCTGGCTTGCGAGACGTAGCGCTTGCTTCATCCTCTTCTTCCTTCTCCAAGGCTACATTGTTAGAGGGGCACTATATATATACCACTACATACCGACTTGATGCTTCACAAAACGACCCCAGCGCTCAGCGTCAAAAAAGGTAGACACCTTGGGCTTTTTCGTGTACTCTGGCCCGGAAAAGATGATGACCTCACCGGTGTCGAGAAGGGCAGAGAGAAAGAACCGTTTGGCGGGGATGCGGCAGTGCTCTCGAAGGGCCTTTTCTAGACTCTGCTCTTGTTAGTTTCGATGGGTCAAATAAAAGAAAGTCGTACCCATGGGCGTGACAGGTCACCGGTATCTGATTTCGATGGGTCTTCTTCATACTCAATTTGATCATTGTTTGTTGTCATCGTGCTTGTTTGATTTGTAACTACTCTGGATGAGTTGTCTACTGTTCGATCTATTTGAGAAAGTCGATCAGAAGGCCATTGAAGACGTGACTGATAGTTATCCTGGCCCATGGTTATTTTCTCGTGCCCGGAAAGGGGCAAGATAATGTATCAAATCTGATGGGGGGTCTATAGCTGATGGCTGATGCCAATGAATGGAAAGGCAAAGAAATCCGTGCAATTTCCGGCCAATCAACCCAATCAAAGCCCTTTCTTGTCTCAATACGAAGTCAAAGAGCTCGCCAAATCAGAGGAAAGCCGTGAGAATGAGCGTATGGAAACAGACACGTCACAAGCACCCTCCCTTTGCAGCAACCAAGAAACAAAGGTGAATATATCAGAATACTTTGGTTATGGCGTCGTTAATTTGCCTGAAGCTGAAGGTGAAGCTTTTAAATACCCTGGTCAAATGACAAGGATAAGGAAGCCTCAACCAAAAACAGAAGAGCAACAGCAAGCAAAAACACGTCTACTCTTTTGCCGGCTTGACCCAAATTCAATGTGGCTGGAATGCAGAGCCGTGCAGGTTCCGTCTCGTCTTCGTTTTTTTCTGATTTTTTTCTTGGTTGCGTAGGTTTTTTTTCGTTTAAACCTTTGAGAAAACCAAAAAAATTGAAATGATCAAAATCATGCCACGGTAAAAAAAGATCTATCGGTAGAAAAGACTCTGGTAAGAATAGGAAAAGAAAATAATTTTATAAAAAAAAGAGAACAAGGAGAGGAAAGAAAATGTAAGAACATAAAACAGACAAGTAGGATTTTTGGTGAAAGTGTTCGATCAAGATGAGAATGGGAACGTGTGAGATAAATCAGATTGTAAAAGTTGATAGGCACGGCAGAGGATTTTCAGACAAAAAAAAAGGAAAAGAAAAAAGTCTGCAACAGGTTTCTCAATGCATGAAGAATAGCATGGCAGAAGCTTGGGAGAAAACGGTAGAGGGGCACCGGTTGGGCAACATGTTTCCATGAGTATCCAGAGACGTTGCGCAAGGGTAGCAAGGAATCATCTGTGGTGTCCCGTGGACAGAATTCAAAGAGGAAATACTTTTTTTCTTTTTCGTTTTTTTGTTTCCTTTTTTTCTTTTATTTTTTTTTCCTCCCCATGCCTCCTCTCTTGAGCACAAAGCTGCAGCTTCCCGTAGTCAAACGCTTTTTATTTCTCTAGGCAGCTTCGGCTTTCCTCTGTAAACGGCCAACGCTATGGCCAAGTCGAGGTGGGCCTATGCGTGGCTACACCCAAAAAGAAAGGAAGTTAAAGGCGAAGGGATATGGTGCTCTTTCGACGGCAGCGAGTCTTTTTTTGGTCGTTTTCAAAACTTCGTATGTACTGTTGGCAGTTTCGGATATCTGCAGATGTATAATGCAAAACCACAGTGGGGGAATACCCCCTGTTAAAATCAACCGTCATATAATTGTAGCTGGCCGATATCAGCGTAAAGTGCAGCATGCAGATAGCAGGCACATCCTTTTTTTTCTTTTTCTTCTTTTTCCGTTAAAGTAGTACAACAAGGAAGCTTGAATAAACATTTTATATCATGGGTAGGACTCCTCTCAGTCCCTTGTGTCTTTTTTTTGCCCAGAATAAAAGTGAGATAGAGATCTATATTGACAAGACGACATGTCACTTTACTGCAAAAATGGCGCTCAGACATACAGATAATCGGGAAATAGGAGGACCTCCATCTTTTTTTTTTGTTTTTTTTAAAAAAAAGCTCATGGTCTGTTCCTTGCGATGATCAAAATACAAAGTAGGGTCATGGGCAATGCATATCAAGAAGGGGGGGAAAAGAAAAGAAAACGATGGGGGCAGGGTTTTTGTTCTCTCTTTCTCTCTCTTTCAATTTATTTTGTAGCAAATTATAAGACGTACCTTTTTTGCTGTACACAGGAATGGATTTTATCTTAATCTTCAACTGGCGCGAAAAAAAAGACACGGCGTTGGGTGGGAAGAGGCTGTGTATCGTTGTGCGACGGTTGGAAAGTCTGAGGGGAGAGAGGGAAGGAACTACTTCATCCTCCCTCTAAGAAATGCGTGCATTCAATATCGCGGTTATAAAAGATGGAAGAGAAGGGAAAAAAGTGTGAATGTGAAGAAAAGTCGCAAAAGATCCTTTTCGTCATTTTGAACATATTACCTGCTCTTTTTCTTCCTGCATGTCTTCACAATTTGGCTTTCTTTTTCGTCTTTTTATTTTTGCTTTTTCTAATGTCTTGTTTCAGAAGCAGTTTTTACTGGCACGTCCACTTTGCAGGTCGTTTGATAGCACTAGTACAGTTGCATCTGCAGGACAGCGCACCCGTTTCTTTCACTACTACCAAAACGAAACACGCTTAAAAATGACCATGAATAAAAGCATTCTCAAGAAGAAACAATTCTAAACTGACATCATAAACGTCAGGACGGCATGGTTCAAGTTGGGAAAAAGCCGTTATGTGCATCCCATTTTTGGCAGTTTTTACAGTTGCGAGACGGGCCAAGTGGTGATCAAATCAGTTGGAACGTTGGGGTACCCAGAATGTCCCTTTTCGTACCACAAAACTCTTTATTGCTCGGATATTTTGGCAAACAAGGAGCCGTTCCGTACACTTTTTATTGATTCAAAATCTTCATCTTTTAATCTTTACAATCTTTTTTTAAGAAAAAAAGAATGCAAGTCGAAAGGACCCTTTTCCCCCAATACACCGCCTTTTACCCCTCTACATCGAATGCCACGTGACGAGAGAGATGGAAAAAAGAAAAAAGAAAGCTTCAAGTGCGGAGCTTACCCCGCCTGGACATCTTCAAAAATGGCGTTACTGATGTCATAGCTTTGTCATACCTGTGTAAAAGTCGCAAAATAGGTACCTTTTCGGGCTGCTCAAAGGGCAGTTGTGTGTGCTACACACACTGTTTTACTGCAAGGGACAGTTTGACAGAACGCTACAGCTGAAAACTCACCGTAGGGCCGTCGTACATCGTTTGTTTCGAGCCCCCTCCTCTTCTTTGCTAGAGAATGGTTGAGCATCATTCTTGTCACCTCTTTTTTTATTAGCAACTAACATATGTCATGGCAAGATAACGACAAAAAGATGTGATGAACGAAAACCTGCAGGTCCTGCGCAGGGGCACAATTATGCACGTAAGAGGCCGTTTGAAAGCGTCTGCAGCTTGGACAATATTTGCACATTCAGCTCCAGCCAATACACTGCGCACTATTTTTACAGGAACAATATTTTTTAATAAAGACCGTTTGCATGCTCGTATTGCACGACGGTCTCCTCTTTTTTGTTTGTCTCGAGTCATAGTCGATTCTTGACGACGCAGTATTGATGGTCTGCCTAGCACCAGCTGTTTCTTGTTTTTCTTTCCTTTTTCTTTTTTAGTTTGACAAAAGTCTCTTACCGCACAAAGCTATCCTTGGCGGTAGCACGTTGATGCCCAATGGATGCAAAAACTCTTCAGACATGCATTACAGTCGTTGAAGAGTATTTTTTAAGCATGATTCGCCTCCATGATTACACAAGGAACGGCGAAAACTTGGGTCTTTCAATCATAAATTATCATAACATTCCAATACATAGTACTAGTATATGTATTACATCTCATGTAAAATTACATCACTCCGCCAGTCCGGCCTCCTTTACCAGACCATAAAACATTCCCCGTTGAGAAATAAGGTCATCCGGTGTACCCACCTCGGCTACCCTGCCGTTTTCCAAAACTACAACACGGTCACTGTCGAGAATCGTATTAATACGATGAGCAACTGTGATGATTGTGCGGTTCGCAAAGAGAGATGACCGAAGTGTTTCTTGGACCATACTGTCCGTCTCAACATCAACAGATGACGTAGCCTCGTCCAAAACAAGGATATTAGATTCTGTGAGCATGGCACGAGCCAAAGACACTAGCTGGCGCTGTCCTTGAGACAAGTTGGAGCCTTGTCATTAGCATTTTCTTCATAGGAAAACAAAAAAAAACTTACCTCCTTCATTGATTCGGGCCTCTAGGCCATTGCCCATCGAAACTACATGGTCCTTTAACCGGGCATGTTCTACATTTGTTAGTAAATCACAATAAAAGTCGTATACATACCCAAAACAGACCACAATTCGGCATCATCATGGACATGAGCAGGGTCAAGATTGTCACGAATGGTGCCCTCAAAAAGAGCCGCATCTTGTGGAATAATGGCGAGACGGCGACGTAGGTCGAGCAAGCCAATAGACGATGTGTCCACTCCATCAATGCCAATATGACCGGAATCCGCCTCAATAATACGGAAAAGCGCTAGCGTAAGAGACGACTTTCCAGCACCCGTTCGTCCAACGACACCGATCTTCTCATGCGGCTTAATATCCAAGGAAATATCCTTCAAAACAAGGTCAAGACCTTCGCGGTAACGAGTGCTGTATTTGTCAAATACCACAGATCCACCTTGAGGCCAACTAGCTGCAGGACGGTTACCCTCAACTACCTCTGGCGCCTCACTTGGTAGCTTTGTGTATTCGAGGATACGCTCTACCGCAATAATATTGGACTCTGCATACGATGACTGTCGGACCATGCCAGCCAATCCATCCGAAACCTGAACAGCATATACCATGAGGAATGCAATCATGCCTGTCGTCAACCCAGAACGGGTGACAACGGAATACACGGAAAGCCCTGCAGATGCAGCAATGATGGCCGCACCAAGAGACGCAAGCCGAATGGCAAACCAGAGGTTCGATGACATTCTTGGATAAGAAGCACGCAGGTTTGCGTCCATGTTAGATTCGTTTTTCAGTTCGAAGCGCTCTTGCTGGTGGTAGGCACGAATAGTTTGAGTGCCAGCAAGAGACTCTTTAAAGTGGCTTTTGATAGGCCCCTTTGAAACACTTTCCATGCGTTGAATCTCTCGAGCTGAAGAGACAAAGTATATACGGAAATAGTTGTAGACGATGCCTAGTGGTACAATAAGCAAAAGGAATCCCGGTACAACATAGATAATAGTAGCAAAAATGAACACCACCATGGTAAATTTTTCAAACAAAATGTTGAAAAGAGTCACCAAAACTTCATCAATCTTGTTGAAATCATCTGTAAATCGACTGAGAATGCTTCCCGAACCGGTCGTATCAAAGAAAGACATGGGCGATCTAATAATGGCAGTAGCCAAACGCGCATGGAGCTTTTCCGAGGTTTTTATGGAGCAAAAGACCCAAAGAATAACGATTTGAGCAGCCTTCATCAACGCTGCACTAAAGGCAATGGCAAGATAGATGGCCATGAATTTTGCAATTTCAGAGTTTTTGCTTGTCTCTGAATTCTGTCCAGCCCATTCTTTGAGCCAATACGTACCACTCATGTTCATCACCTGAGCCATGATCAGTACCAAAAAATAGAATACAATGGCAATTCCCTTGTTGGCTTTGGCGTAATCGAGATAAACTTCCCACTTTACTTTACCTTTCTCTAGGTCTTCTTTCGGCTTGCGGGTCTTCCGTGCATTCTCTTCATCAGGCAAAGCACCATTTGATACATCCGACTGAGAGAATCTTGGCACGCGTTTATCAAGAACGGCTGGCGTGGAATCATCGTCGAGGCTAATTAGAGTATCTGTAGTTCTCAAAGACTCAGACAGTGGTTCTGTCGACTCAAAATTGTCAGCTTTGATCATGTTAAAGGCAGAACCCTCCAAGTCCATCAGCTCATCATACGTCCCTTTTTCGACAATGTTACCATCACGAAGCATATAAATGTACCGGGACTCTTCCAATACGGGAATAGAGTTCGTTGCCAAAATACGGGTCTTGTTCTGCAAAAGACCATGAGGACCAAGGACGTTGTTGATTAAATGGCGCCCAACATGGGCATCAACAGCTGACAAAACATCGTCGAGCAAGTACACATCAGCACGGGCGTACACGGCACGAGCCAGAGAGACACGCGCCTTTTGTCCACCACTCAGAGAAATACCACGCTCGCCAACAACAGTCTCGTCACCATCTGGGAGCTGTGCAAAGTCGTCCAGAAGTGCACAAGCCTTGACGGTCTTTTGATAAAACTCTGGTTCAAAGCGGTAACCAAAAACAATGTTTTCCTTGACAGTGGCATTCATGATCCAAGCCTGTTGTGCGGCATAAGCAGTGACACCGGCAACACGGACATGACCTTCGGCTTTGTACAAGTCACCCAGAATACTTTGCAAGAGAGACGACTTGCCAGCACCGACACGGCCAATAATACATGTGAGATCACCCTTGCTGGCACTAAAGTCAATTCCTTCAAGGACATTTTTGTCTTCATGGCGATTCCATGAAAAGGTACCATCTCGGACCGAGACAGATTCCTCCCCATTATGCTCTACAGCCGGAACATGCTCTACAGAATCTGATTGTATTTCACTGGCAGTAAAGTATTCTGTCAGTCGCTCAATAGAGACGGACGCCTCGGAGATACTGTTAATGGCTGTAGTAAGAGTAGAGAGAGGGAAAACAAGCATTCTAAGCATCGCAATCGCTGGAAAGATAACTTGTACAGTCAAGGGTGCATCGTTGGTGAGGGCATATGTGGTAAAGGTAACAGCGGACACAAGGAATGGCGAAATTGTCGCCATAAAGTTAGCACCAGACTGTGCCATACTAACCTGACGCAAAAACCGCAACTCTTCATCATTGCGTATATGCTTGAGCCGTCTCATGAAAGCCTCTCCCCAGGAGTAGAGCTTTATGCTCTTCATATTAGAAATCATTTCCGTTAGGAATCTGCTACGGGCGTCTCTGCCCTTCATCTTCTTCTTTTGCAACGCCTTGATAAACCGAGCCACCCGAGTATTTAGTGGAATCATGATGACGATGACAGCAATTCCGGGAATCATGCTCAAGCCTATCATCTGGTAGAGACTTAGCATGACAACGATGACTCTGAATGGAGTCGACCAAAGTTGGTTAGCAAAGTTGGTCATATTCTGTATGCTTTGGACATCGGTTGTCATATGATTGAGAATATCACCAGTCGATTGCTTTGAACGGCCTTCATTTGAAAGACGCATAGACTTTCGGTAGATGGCAGATGTGAGCCCTGCCTGTGCATGGAAGCTCGATGTGTATATAAGATGAAGGTATTTCGTCTAATCATTAGTTTCCCATAAAAGAATAGGTGGAAGTAGATACATACAAGGACAGAAGATTGAAGAATTTCGAGTACGAAGATGGTGGCCGTGATAGCACAACCGACAATCATTGGTTGGGGGGTAGCCGTCTCATATGATGCTACAAACTGGAGAAAGTAGCGAAGGAGATGTGGCTGCAAAAGTGCAGCACTGTCGTTCATCACCTTGAATGGTATAGACATGAAAAACGGACCACCAAAAGCTTTTACCAAAACAAGCCAGAGATTGGGCTTCGAGTTTGTTTCCATTTGCGCCTGTAATACCCTTTCAAAGGCGGCACCCGCGACGGCCGTAGAGTTTTCGTGCTCGGTCCTCCATAGATCGTCTTCGGTAAGCGTGTGTTGGGATCCAGACTTCATCAGAGGTGTCATCCATGAAAATGTCATATGAGAGAAAACACTAGCATACTCTCTTGGGCATTCTTCACCCTCCCTATTATCATCAAGGGAGATGTAGCCAGTGGTAGGATGAGGCGCAAGCCATTCGAGAAGGAACACGGTCAGGGAAAGGCCCCATCCGATCGTGAATGTGACAAAGTAGGAGGAGCTGTGGCCATGGTACATTTTCTGAGCAACCAACGATCGTAACTGAAAAGCGGAAACAGATACAAAGAACAGCCAATATAACAAGACGATGCTGTTTCCATTGCGGACACGGCCGTACTCGACCCATTGGACAGAAAATACAGTGACAAGAGAGACAATGGATAGAAGAAGTGACTGAGAGTGGATATTGGCAAGCAAAGCGCCACCAAAGGTCGGGGCTAATAAGGCAAACTGTCCAATAAAGTTGGCAATGGTCAATATGAGGAAAGTCTGCTTTAACCAAAAGAAAAAGTCGCGAGAATCTGGCGAAACCCGTTTCCGCTTCGCAATAAGCCATACAATGGCACATATACCACCAATGATCCCAAACAAGGCAATGGCTGCTGTCCATGCTTGGAGAAAACAAGGGGTAAAGTCAAACCGGAGGGAGCTAAATGGTCCCCACCCTTCCATAGAGTGGCATAATAATGGTGGATGCTTCCCATCCATCATTGTTTGCTCAACACTATTCGCAAACAGAGAGCTTGATGCCCTGGCCATTTTGTTTTGTCACTTGCTACGCAGAAATTCGAAACGTAGAAAAACGACCGTAGGCAAACCTTTTAGAAACTGATTTTTGGGGATGCTGTCCTGAATATAATGCATAAAGTGCACTGGGCGTAGCCCCTTAATATAAACTGTTTAGGCAGCATAAGAAACATTCAAAGGGTAATAGCAAGGCAAATCCTAGGGCGCTTTTTTCTTATTTTTGATGAGATTTCAAACGCCGTTCACTGTTCATCAGACATATAATAATATCAGCGTTAATAGGCATCCTTACACCCATTTTTTTGCTTTTCTTAGATTTGCTTATAATCAAGGTAGCCGGGCTCTACGACAGCTTACTCGAGGTTGCAAAAAGGTAAATGATACAGGGTATATTACACTACAATATACTATAAAAACTTTTTTACTCAGTTAGTCCGGCTTGTTTGACCAGCCCATGGAATATGCCACGCTGGGCAATTAGATCATTTGGCGTGCCAAACTCTGCCACGGTACCACGCTCCAAAACCACAACACGGTCACTGTCAAGAATCGTATTTATACGATGAGCAACTGTGATGATGGTGCGGTTCGCAAAGAGAGATGACCGAAGCGTTGCCTGGATCATACGATCCGTCTCAACATCAACGGCAGCGGTCGCCTCATCTAGAACAAGAATATTAGATGGAGTAAGCATGGCACGAGCCAAAGACACTAGCTGGCGCTGTCCTTGAGACAAGTTGGAGCCTTATCATTAGCATTTTTTTTAAAAAAAAATAGAACTTACCTCCTTCATTGATTCGGGCCTCTAGGCCATTGCCCATTGATATTACGTGATCTTTTAATCGGGCATGCTCTACATTTGTTAGTAAATCACGAAAAAAGTCGTATACATACCCAAAACAGACCACAATTCGGCATCATCATGGACATGAGCAGGGTCAAGATTGTCACGAATGGTGCCCTCAAAAAGAGCCGCATCCTGTGGAATAATGGCGAGGCGGCGACGTAGGTCGAGCAAGCCAATAGACGATGTGTCCACTCCATCAATGCCAATATGACCGGAATCCGCCTCAATAATACGGAAAAGCGCTAGCGTGAGAGATGACTTTCCAGCACCCGTTCGTCCAACGACACCGATCTTCTCATGTGGCTTAATATCCAAGGAAATATCCTTCAAAACAAGGTCAAGACCTTCACGGTAACGAGCACTGTACCCTTTAAAGGCTACAGAACCCTCCGCGGGCCAGCTTGCCGCAGGACGGTTGCCCGAAATGGTCTCTGGCGCCTCGCTTGGCAATCTTGCATATTCAAGGACACGTTCCACACCTACAATGTTGGTCTCAACTTCCACGGACTGCCGAACAACCCAGTTCAGAGCTGTCGTGATCTGCAGAGCATAGGACATGGCAAGACCCACCATGCCCTCTTTTAAGCCAGAGTGATTTGCAACGGAAATGACAGAGAAACCAGCAGCGCCAAGAATGACAATGGCACCAATAAACTCGAGGCGGACAGCGAGCCATCGGTTGGAGCTGATGGAAGGGTAAAAAGCACGCAAATTGGCATCCATTCGCCACTCATTCTCAAGCTCGAAACGCGACTGTTGGCGGTAAGCACGAATGGTTTGGACACCACCAAGGGACTCTTGGAAATGGGCATGGATAGGACTGCGAGAAACACTGTCTAGGCGCTTGAGTTCACGAGAAGTATAAAGATAGTAGCGCTGGATGTACAGGTACATCAAGCTGAGGGGGATGATAAGGCCAATAAAGGCCGGGACCGTAATAGCAATGACAACAAGAGTAAAAGCAGACTTTGTAAAGTTGGAGAAGAGCATGCTAAAGGTACGAGCGAGCACCTCGTCGACTTTGTAGATATCGCTCGAGAACCGGTTCAGAATACGGCCAGCAGGAGTGACGTCAAAGAAGGACATGGGCGAGCGGAAAATGGCAATCGCCATGCGTTCGTGGAGCTTACGAGAAGCCTCAATAGAGCAAAAAATCCAGAGAATCAAGGTCTGAATGATAGTCATGAGGGACGAGCTAATACCAAAGACAAAGTAGATGCCGACGTACTTGCCAACATGGGAATTATCCCCCGTCTTTGCATTGTCATCGGCCCACTTCTTTAGCCAGACGTTACCGCCAATGCCAAGCAATTGAGAGGCAATCAACGAAGCAAGGTAGAAAAAGACGGCGACAAGATTGTTGGCCTTGGCATACTCAATGTACACATCCCACTTGACCTTGCCTTGCTCAACATGCTCCTTCTTTTGACGCGTCTTGGACACAGCCTCTTCGTCTGTCAAGCGACCACGGGGGCCAGAGAAGCTAGCCGCACTTGCCCTCCGCAGAGTAGCCATACTATTGGCCCGAACTTTCTTTGTGTCGACATGAGGCTTGCTTAGTTCAAGAGTGCTCACGGCATCTTCAGCCTCGAGTTCCTGGAGCTCTTCCACAGCCTCTGATGGACTGTCTGCAACTTGAATAACCGTAGAAGATTCTTCCGACTGGGTCTCCGGTGTTGGATCAGCATTGACGGACTTGATGATTTCGGAAACAGCTCCCTTTTTGGTCATCAATTCATCATACGTCCCCTTTTCCAGAATTTTGCCATCACGAAGCATATAAATGTACCGGGACTCTTCCAATACGGGAATAGAGTTCGTTGCCAAAATACGGGTCTTGTTCTGCAAAAGACCGTGAGGACCAAGGACGTTGTTGATTAAATGGCGCCCAACATGGGCATCAACAGCTGACAAAACATCGTCGAGCAAGTACACATCAGCACGGGCGTACACGGCACGAGCCAGAGAGACACGCGCCTTTTGTCCACCACTCAGAGAAATACCACGCTCGCCAACAACAGTCTCGTCACCATCTGGGAGCTGTGCAAAGTCGTCCAGAAGTGCACAAGCCTTGACGGTCTTTTGATAAAACTCTGGTTCAAAGCGGTAACCAAAAACAATGTTTTCTTTGACAGTGGCATTCATGATCCAAGCCTGTTGTGCGGCATAAGCAGTGACACCGGCAACACGGACATGACCTTCGGCTTTGTACAAGTCACCCAGAATACTTTGCAAGAGAGACGACTTGCCAGCACCGACACGGCCAATAATACATGTGAGATCACCCTTGCTGGCACTAAAGTCAATTCCTTCAAGGACATTTTTGTCTTCATGGCGATTCCATGAAAAGGTACCATCTCGGACCGAGACAGATTCCTCCCCATTATGCTCTACAGCCGGAACATGCTCTACAGAATCTGATTGTATTTCACTGGCAGTAAAGTATTCTGTCAGTCGCTCAATAGAGACGGACGCCTCGGAGATACTGTTAATGGCTGTAGTAAGAGTAGAGAGAGGGAAAACAAGCATTCTAAGCATCGCAATCGCTGGAAAGATAACTTGTACAGTCAAGGGTGCATCGTTGGTGAGGGCATATGTGGTAAAGGTAACAGCGGACACAAGGAATGGCNGCACAAGCCTTGACGGTCTTTTGATAAAACTCTGGTTCAAAGCGGTAACCAAAAACAATGTTTTCTTTGACAGTGGCATTCATGATCCAAGCCTGTTGTGCGGCATAAGCAGTGACACCGGCAACACGGACATGACCTTCGGCTTTGTACAAGTCACCCAGAATACTTTGCAAGAGAGACGACTTGCCAGCACCGACACGGCCAATAATACATGTGAGATCACCCTTGCTGGCACTAAAGTCAATTCCTTCAAGGACGTGACTATCCTCATGGCGATTCCACGAAAAGACACCGCCCTGAATGGATACAGTCTCCTCCCCGCGTCTTTCAGCAGCTGGAACGCTTTCGACGGCATCCGACTGGAGCTCTTCGGCAACAAAAAAGTCTGCCAAACGATTAACGGCGACGCTTGCCTCGACAACAGCAGTAATGACCATGGGGAATACGGCCAAGGGGAAAGAGAGCAAATTGAAGAGGGTCAAGGCAGGGAAAATGATTTGCGTGGTGAGGGGAGCATCATTTGTGAGGACAAAGGTCAAAAAGGTGACGCAGGAGACGAAAAAGGGCGAAGTGTTCCACATAAAGTTGGCAATGGACTGAGCAGCACCGATGTGGCGGAGGTTGGCGAGTTCTAAGTCGTTACGAATGTAGTTGAGCTTGCTCATGAAAGCAGAGCCCCAGGCATAAAGCTTGATGCTCTTCATATTGTTGATGATTTCAGTCATTAAGCGACTGCGAGCGTCCTTGTTTTGCATTTGCATCTTATGGAGTCTCTTCATGTATCGCGTAACGACGGCGTTGATGGGAATCATGACAATCATGACGGCAATACCCGAAAGCATGCTCCATCCCACAAGCTGGTAAAGAGAGACCATACAGATAATAATCTGCAAAGGCGCAGACCACATTTGATGGGCGAATTGGGTAATATCCTGGAGACGTTGGACATCAACAGCCATATAATTGACAATATCGCCCGTTGTCTTGGTCGAACGGCCCTCATTGGACAGCTTCAACGACTTGCGGTAAATAGCAGCCGTAAAACCAGCCTTGATACGCATGCCTGTAACAAAGGACAGGTGAAAGTATTGGTGCTATTGTTAGCTGAATCTTTATTTTTTATCAAAAAAGTACGTACGACCATGATTGTTTGGAAAGCGGCCATGGCAAACATGGCAATGGCAATGACACCACCGTGCATGACAGGCTGAGGGAAGGGCGTGTCATAGGAGGCCACAAAAGCAATCAAATAACGGAGTAATTGGGGCTGGGAAAAGGCAGAAAGGTCGTTTCCAATTTTGAAGACGGCTGCCAAGGCATAGGGACCACCATAGGCACGGAAAGCAGCCCACCATAGGTTGGGTTTACGACCTAACGCCATTTGGTCATTCAAAGCAGCCTCTAAATTGCTCCCAGTGACAGCCGTACGGTCACGGTGCTCGAGGCCCCAGAGATCCTCTTCTGTCAAGTACTGGCGGAAGCCGTAGCGCATCATTGGCGTCATCCAGGAAAAGGTAAGCCGAGAGAACACAGACGCATACTCAGCCGGACATTCGTCCTGGTCATCGCCAATGGCCGAGTAGTCGCTTGTGTCATATGGCGAGAGCCATTCAAAAGCAAAAACAACGGCGGCGAGACTGGTGCCAATGGAAAACGCGGTAAAGAACGAGGCGCCCCCTCCAGCATACAAGTTTTGGATAATGAGAGACCGCAGCTTCATGGCCAAAACGATGAGCAAAAAGAGCCAGTAGAAGAGGATGACGCCGTTGCCATTGCGAACACGACCGTCCTCAATCCATTGCACGGCAAAGACAACGCTGAGCGAGACAATGGTCAGAAACGTAGACCAGACACGAAAGTCTGTGGCCCAGGAGCCCCCGTAGCTCAGGGCCTGAATCACCAGCTGCACAGCAAAGTCGGCAATGGTGACGGCGAGAAGGGACTGCTTGATCAAGAAGCAGTACCCCTTGCAGCCCGTAGGCGCCTTTGGTCTGTTGGAAAAGAGCCACCAAATCGCACCAGCACCGCCAATAATGCCAAACAAGGCCACAACCGCCACCCACACGTCGAGGAAGCATGGCGTAAAGTCATAGCGGAGGGCGCTGAATGGGCCCCAGCCCTCACTGTTGCGGCAGAAGGGCTGTGTCTTTTCTGCGGACGCGGTGAGATAGCTACCCAATGTCTGGAATACATTGTCCGAGACTTTGTTGGGTAAGCTGCCTATTACAGTCTGTCCAGCATCCGAAGCAAAAAGAGAAGGCGGCACCTGCACTTCCATCTTGTTTACGGACAGTCTCGGCTCTTGCAATGCGTGTTATTTTATATCGAAAAAAATATGAATTGTAAATCTCCAAAAAGAATGAAAAGAGTTGACTTTGTTGCCTCACGTAAACCAGCGACGTGCAAGAAAAAAAAGTGCTTCGCGAAAAAAAAAGCGTTGCTTTTTAATGCTTCCATCGATGAGGTAATACAAGTGACAAAGGATTGGAGAACAAGCAAAAGTACCGGAAAACAAGCTGCGCTATCCCTCTTACGGGCAGAATCCCCACAATTTACAGACAAATCGGGGCTGAAATTGAAGCGGTCGGAGTGCACCTGCCAGCACAACCTCTGTCCTATCTGAAATGCAATATGCTTTGTGTATATATTGTGCTCCGAAGATGGCCTCTAGTAGGCACAACTTATTGGCTGTCTACGCTGTGACGCATCCGTGCCTTGTGAGCCCATACAGGTGTCGTGCTCCAATTACTAAGTCAAATTAAACCAATGGCATGACGTCATTATGAGTTTCTTCCATCAAGCCAAGTGTGTTGTAGGTAAATGGCATTCCACCAGGCATATTTTCACAGTGATTGTGGCAAAGGGGGGAGATGGCGTTGAAGCTTGAACCGTGCTCGAAATCATTGAACCGAAAATCCGCTGGAGTAAAGATCGTGGTCTGTATTCACAATGGAAGGTACCGCGAAGTACCCTGTTGTACCGCTTTCACCAAAGCGTGCTTGCGCAGATGCCGATAAGCATAGTGCATTGTTGAGATGTGGGCACAAAAATCCATCAAGCTCAAAGAAGAAGCTCGAGGCTGCTATCTCATTACAAGCGAGATTGTGGCAAAGCTCCCTGAAATCAAGGATATCAAGATTGGCCTTCTTACACTGTTTATCCAGCATACAAGCTGTGCCCTAAGCCTGAATGAAAATTGGGATCACGATGTCCGATATGACATGAGCAATGCACTAGACCGCATTGTCCCGGAAGGGCAGCCTGATACCGAAGACGCGCTTTATAGGCACAGTGACGAAGGGCCAGACGATATGCCTGTAGGTCTTGCCAGAGCACTCAGAGCACACTGACAAGTGTAGGCACATATAAAGTGCTCTCTTGTGGGAGCTAGTGTTACCATTCCCATTACCAACGGTCATCTTGTATGAGGAGAGAAAAGGGAGCCATCGTGAAGCTAACAGACAGGCTTTGGGAACATGGCAGGGCATATGGTACCTGGAGTTTCGAAAGACAAAACATGGCCGGAACATTGTGGCCACCATTCAAGGCGAGCCCAAGACAAGAAATTAGCTTCTTTATTTTGCTAGTATCCAAGATATTTTTAAAAAAAAAAGATTGCAAGCATTAACTGTCCACCTGACTTGTTGTTGCTGTTGTTTCGTTCATATCCAAATCATCATTGCCGGAAAGCAACACTTTTGTGCTAGGCATGGGGTCTTGTCCTCCAGGGGTAGCTGCTACTATATTGCCTGCCTCGTCATAAAACTCAAAATTAAAGCGGCTCAGCAGGTGTGGAATGGCGGATAACTGGGGACCATACCGCGCCGTATTATCATACAGCTCAAACAGTGGAACGGCCAGCAACTTCATGTTCTTCGGCACACTTAGGACCCCTATGTTATTAGTCTCCTTCTTTTCGTACTGTTCACATACTATTTTGAGGAAGCTGGATATTGTAGAGCTTTTTGCATTCCTTTGGTCGCGTTACATGTGCTGGAATAAATGGATACATGAACGTCTCAAAGTTGGGACGCCACCATTGTGCTAAACATTCACCAATTTCCCAATCCATCGACCCTTCTCCCTCGCCAAGACGGCCGACCGGGGCCAGCCGCTCGTCTAGACGGGCTTGGAACCCGGAAATCTCGTCATCCTCCGGCCGTAGATAGTCTCCAGGTAGTTTGAAAAATGAATTGGCAATTTGCAGCATGAGAATATGTGGGTGGTTGTGTTCGTGACATATCAAAATGCCCTCGCATGTGCGGCGCATCCCGTGCTCTTGGTAATGCTCTTCCAATCGTTTAAGACGAGCAACAACAGATGGGTCTTCTTCTGGTTGTGTTTCTTTTACGCCAAAAGTGTAATTTGATAGTGGATATAACTTGATTGTTCTTGATTGTTTTTCGTTGAATGTTTTTGGCAACGCCGGAAGATATTCCGACTGTTGTCCCTTTCCTGCCATGGTCGTCATTTTGAGTCTCGGTGTATCTTAGCCTTCACGATGCATCTCAACTCTCATGATACACAATCGCGTCTAGCTCCAAGACAGAAGCTTCTCAATATAGTAAGCGGTGAACGGTATCGGCTTATGTAACCGAAACTACACAATGTTGAGCCTGTGGACACCCGAATTCTCCCGTTTATGCACTTTTTTGGCTTTGGATGATGGAATTTTTTCGCATAACAAAAAATTAGAGTATAACGGAAGAAGAGAAAAGGTTGCTCTGAAATGCGGCATTGATACATAAAGGCAATATTGCACGTGATACGAGTATGTATTGTCATTATTATCGATAATGAATGGTCGTCCTGAGGGGCCACGTGCACTAGTGGAATGGTCTTTCAAGTTGAGAGCTGAGATGAACAGAATTTGGTTGTGGATGTCACAGCCCGTAAAAAAATGAATGGATTGCGTAATAACTCGTAAAAAAGTGCATGAAAACTGCGAGGTATCTTCTTTTTTTAGAATCCATGGGCTTTCTGGCGTTGAGAGAAGGTTTCGGATCAGACTGCCCCGCAATAACATATTAAGTCATCATGAGTTGCTGCAGGGCCTAGAACATCACCAAGTGCCACCCAGATGAGATGCCGACTGGCAAGGAGTTGATGGAAAGTCTTGGATCGCCGTTTTTTAGGGTCAGCACATTCCGCGGCCGTTCGGAAACCCCAAAAACAAAGCAATGCAAAACAAAACAAAAAAAAGTGTGACTCAGAATGGGGGAAAACGATATCGTACAGACTTTTACCATTTCATTCTCTATCTGATATGGAAAGATTGTCGATACATATCTGCCCGCTTATAAAGAGATGATTACCCCAATTTTTGATCGTGACACTTTTAGAAACTAATCGATGGCTGTCGCAGCATAGCTGTAATTCCTTTTCCCCCCTCATCCATACATACGACGCTGGCAGAACTGTTTTGCGTCAACATTGCCCACTTCCTTCATCCACTTTTTCATCTTTCAGTTTTCCGGAAACCACCTCGTCATATATCAAAAGTAACGGACGAGTTGAGTTTACATCCGGGCCTGTGATTGCCGACGCTCACTTTCGAGTACCAGAGCAAGATCCTCCCCCCTTTTTTTCTGATTGCGACTGGGATCCTTTGTAAAACTCAATCATGGAGACTGAACGGGATCGCTTAATTAATCTCCTACGACAGCGCCTGAACGAGCTGGATGCGCGCGTGGTGGCATTCCGGCACGAGCTTGCGGATGATTTCCGGACATATGCATCTGGTCTGCTCAGTTCTACGGAGAGCGAGGTTGCGGCTCAGGTGTCGGAAGCCATTAATGGCCCTGAAAGTGGCATTTCTGAAGACTTTGCCACGCTTTTTCCTGGATTCATGGGATCCGGAGACGACGAGTCCATACTAACAGCACCCTCATCGATGCACACACACCCACGTAGGTCTGCCTCACCCCCGCCGGTTCTCTACCATACTTCTGGCGTGCCCCCGGACGACCCGAGACGGCAAGAGAGTGATGACGTGCCTAGTTCGCCCGATGTCCATCTGCCGGCTGTGATAGATGGCAATGCTGAAAAGGATCTCGCCCATCCTCTGTCGCATAGGGTGTCAGATGCTGACAATATGATTGTGGGATCAACAGATGCAGTTACAGAGGGGTCACAAGACGCAGCCGTGGGAAAAGAAAGCACGGAGGCAGCAGCCACGCCCTCTACTTACAAAAGAAAAACATCCAAGAGCGCTTTTCGACGGTCATCATCACCAAAGAAGGACCGCCACGTTCGATTTTTGCTCGAAGACAAGGTCTTGTCACCAAAAGACCCAGTACAAGAGCCAGTGCAGGATTTGTCGTGGCTAATGCATCAAAACTACGAAAAGTCGCTCGGGTCTTTTTCCAAGGACGGGCATGACGGCAGGCTTTTGAGAGAAGAAGAGGCGGAAGCCACAAACGACGTTGAAACAGAGAGTGATGATGACCACGAAGAGGAAAGCGTGCCTTTATCGCGAAGAATATCGTCGTCAGATCGATTACGCGCATTGTCGAAGATGCCATTGGAAGACCCAGCATCCTGGACGGTTGTTGACCAGCAGATATCATCATCAGCAGAAGATGGACCTGTGGTGGAAGAGGTTGAGACTGTTGATCGAGATCCAGAAAGGGACATTCCATCCGCGTCGAGTGAGAGTGAGGAGATAGTAATGCCAAGCGATGTGCCTTCTACGGCTACAGTGGTGCCTGAAAAGGAAGAGGAAAGTGAAGACGAATACATTTCGATGCGACCCGCGCAGAAAACGCCAAAGACGGGCCCAAGCAAGCCTATTTCCATCATGTCTACATCTGCCGATCAGAGACCCCTGATGGACTCGTCTGTCAAGACAAAGACGGTATCAGAGAATAAGGCGAAGGGGGTAGAGGAAGCAAAGGATGTGCGGAATGAAGAGGACGTATTTTTCACTTTTGACGAGGAGAATGAGACGCAGCTTGCTGAGACAAAGGACGCCTTGGATGCGTCTGACTCTGACGGTGATATGATGACGCCCACACGGACCCAGAACATTCGAATGGCACAGGCGGTGCTGGACGGGAGCAGTGCAAGGGATACCTCTGGTGCAGATGGACGGAATGGGGAAGAGGATACGGAGGTGCCAAGGTCATCGCTGGAGCCACAATCACCGTCACTGATGGCCGGACCGTCGGTAGGGTCGTACCGTGGACGGAACATTGAACTTTTTAATGTCGTGCGGGATCCGCGGCTTTTACATGAGGCAACAAAGCTGGGCCATTTAAACTCGTTTGTGGGCAGCATCCACGACGCCCCGGAAGCAAGTTTGATGCCTAATTTGGAGAGCTTATCTGGCAAGGAAAGGATGCAGTTGCTCTCGGGGACGCCGCGAAGTCTGACCGAACGGATGGCCATGGACAAGGCACGGGCTTTTTTTAATGTATAACTCTACTGTAGCATATATGACTATTATGAAGATGAAAGTTGGCGGCCGAGGAAAAGACGAAGATGTGGTGCCTACGCACAGCGGCTTGCGGTGATTACTAATCATTTTATAGAGGGGTCTGGTGCCTTTACCCGCCAATCCCTGCTACATGTGGGCGTTGTTTCTCCCTTTGACTCCCTTGCAGTCCTTTGCAGCGAGTCTACAAAAAGACTCCCGAGAGGCCCAGCCCGACGTGATTACTTTTTGTCGGATCCAAGACGGTCGCTGTCCTTTTTGACACGCAGAAATAAAGAATACATCATCACCATGGATGGCAAAAAACACCTCAACTCGTACCAACAGCTGGAAAAGTTGGGCGAGGGCACGTACGCAACGGTAGGGCAGAGACGCAGAAGGGTGACAGACTAACAGAAAAAGGTGTTCAAAGGCCGCAACAGGACCACGGGGGAGTATGTAGCGCTCAAGGAGATCCATCTCGACTCGGAAGAAGGCACGCCGTCGACGGCGATCCGGGAGATATCGCTGATGAAGGAGCTGAAGCACGAAAACATTGTTGGCTTGCACGACGTGATCCACACGGAGACGAAGCTGGTGCTGGTGTTTGAGTTTATGGACTGCGACCTGAAAAAATACATGGACACAAACGGCGAGCGCGGGGCCTTGAAGCCGGCCATTGTCAAGTCGTTTATGTACCAGCTGCTGTCGGGGCTGGACTTCTGCCACCAGAACCGGGTGCTGCACCGCGACCTCAAGCCGCAGAACCTGCTGATCAATAAGCTGGGCAAGCTGAAGCTCGGCGACTTTGGCCTGGCCCGAGCCTTTGGTATTCCCGTGAACACGTTCAGTAACGAGGTCGTGACGCTGTGGTACCGTGCGCCGGACGTGCTCCTAGGCAGCCGCACGTACAACACGAGCATTGATATCTGGTCGGTGGGGTGCATCATGGCCGAGATGTTTACGGGGCGGCCCCTGTTCCCGGGCACGGAGAACGAGGACCAGCTGAGCAAGATCTTTGCCATTATGGGGACGCCCACGGAGCAGACGTGGCCGGGCTACACCAGCTTCCCCGAGTACAAGCCGACGACGCAGACGTTCGCGCCACGGGACCTCGCGTCGCACGTGAAGAACATTGACAGCGTCGGGCTGGACCTGCTGCGGAAGATGCTCCTGGTGCGTCCGGAGGAGCGCATCAGTGCACAGGACGCGTTGCGGCATCCGTGGTTTGCCGACTACCAGAAGAAGACGCCGCAGGCCATGGCGCCGCCCAACATGCCGCTGCAGCACCACAACCAGATGATGGCGGCGCAGCACATGGCGCAGCAGCGCTTCCAGCAGTACCAGGTGCAGGCACAGGCACAGGCACAGGCACAGGTACAGGCGCAGGCGCAGGCGCAGGCCTACCAGCAGCCCTATGCAGGGCAGGGCATGCACCCGCCGGCCATGCATCCGCCCGTGATGCGCCAGCAGCAGTACCCGCCCTACCCGGCACAGATGCACCCGCAGTACCAGACATACCAGCAGTATCCGCCGCAGCAGATGGTCCCTGGACAGCAGCAGCCGTATGGGCAGCAGATGATGGCACAGCCGGGCATGTACCCACCAAGGGGGAATCCCCAGAACCCGTACTAGTACTAGCATTCTCGTCTCTTTGCCTGGGTTCTCTTCTTTCTTCTATCTTCTTTTTTTACTTTTTGACTTTATTTTCTATGAAGCTAGGTATTTTTTTTTCCCTTAAAATGTCGTTTTGGAGTTTCTTTGGTCACAGCTATTCTTACATGGTGTTTTATTATGGCTTAAATACAAAAAAAATTGGTTACATGCGTTATGCTACGGGGCCCTCGCCGCCTGGTACGAGCTGCTATTAGTCGACTTGCCATCGACGTGACGACTCACCATGCATATATTGTTGCCGTTGAGCAGCACTTTGGACATTTTGTTCTGGCCGCCCTCGTAGTCGAACTCGGTGACGTCCTCGAGGACCATGTCTGCCATTAGCACCGCCCCTCCCTTCTCCGTGCGTGCATCACATACTGACATAGTCGTCAAAGCCCACGAGCGTCCCGCTGAATTCTCCCCATTAGCAACGCCGTCTTTTGCAGCAGCGACATACCCCTATCGCCCTTCATAATGACCCATATCTTTGAGCCCACGCACTTGTCAATCAGCTCTGTCGGTCAGAAACACGCCGCCCCCGTCTGTCAGACGCACCCAGAGGCAGCAATTGCGACGCCATCGTGTTCCGTCGAGGTTTTGTCACTGGCAGCTGCAAGGGTACGTCTGGGTGTACCCCAAGCCCAATCACGTGTGGCGCTGCGTTTTCCCCGTGGGACGCTCTTTCCGCCGTTTTGACTGCCATGTGCCCTCTTTCCCGACAAGAATGCCGCCAAAAGCACGTGTGAGCGTGTGTGGGAACCTTTTGTCAGCCAAAGGGGAAGGCGTGTGGCGGCCCAGCCAGGGGATCCTTTTTGGCAGGAGCGAGGCACAGCGGACGGCAGCAGCCGCGACGACGAAACAGGACGTCTCTTTGCCGACGCAGCCGGTCCGCTTTGCGTCGACGCGAGTTGTGCGGGACGACTCGATTGACTTGCTGATCAAGCGGGCTGTTTTCGAGCAGCAGGGACAGCAGGGCTACGAGGACGACGGAGAAATAGAGGCCGACGAAGAGGCCGAGGCCGAGGCCGATGCAGAAGCCGCAGCTGACGTAGAAGAGGCCGGCAGGTTCCCGGCGCCGACGCTGCTGGACTTTAAGCTGCCCGAGGACATCTTCTTGGCCACCCGGAACGCAGAGAAAGGCTCGCCCGAGTCGTACTGGTCGTATCTGCTGTACCGCGACGTCAACAGGCCGGATGCCGAGGCGGCGAAGAACAAGACGGCGCGGCCCAGGGACCGGGTGACGGTGCACTACTGCCGCAACTACGAGAGCACAGAGCGCATCTGCAAGCAGTATTTCATGGACGAGGAGGTCCTTGGCTTTGATTTGGAGTGGATGATGCACGCCACGAGGACACACTCGGCGCGGATGAACGTGAGTCTGCTGCAGCTGTCGAGCGCGAGCCGCATCGGCCTCTTCCACTTTGCGTCGTTCCCGGCGCTGGACAAGACAATGACGCCGAGCCTGGAGGCCATTTTGACGAATGGAAACGTGCTCAAGACGGGCGTCAACATCCGCAACGACGCCACGCGCGTCAAGACGTACCTCGGCGTCGACATGAAGGGTCTTTTGGAGCTCAGCCAGCTGCACCGTGTGGTGAAGTACTCCCAAACGGGCGAGTTTGGCCAGATTAATAAGAAAACCGTGTCCTTGGCTGCCCAGGTTGAGGAAAACATCGGCCTGCCCCTGTACAAGGGCGACGACGTGCGTGTCGGCGACTGGTCCAAGGCCCTGACAATGCGGCAGGTCGTCTACTCGGCCTCGGACGCCTATGCCTCGCTGCAGCTGTACCACGTCCTTGAGCACAAGCGACTGCGGCTGCAGCCACTGCCGCCACGTCCAGCGCTGGCCGAGGAGGAGAAGCCGCTTCTCCTGTCGAACCACATGGACGTGAGAAAGGCTCTGCGGGCCATGACTGCCAAACGGTCGCCCATTACCATTGCCAAGTCTGTCTTGTCGGCGGCCCTGCCCGAGGAGGATGCTGGAGACGGCATCGAAGAGGCTCCCGAGGCTGTCGGGGATGGTGTAGAAGAAGTGGTGGACACGCAAGGGGTAACCAGCGCAAGCACGCACAATGCGGTGGAAGAAAGGGGGCCGCAAAAAAAGGAGGACCGGCCAAAGGATGAGCGCGTAGTGGCAGCAGAGGCCTGGGTGGACGAGTACATGGCTGCCCACCCCTTTGTGCGGGCTAATTCCACGTCTCTACGCAATTACTACCTGTGGCACGTGTGCAGCTTGTCCATGGACGACCTTTTCAGCGTCATGGGGTTTGTACGGAGCAAAAACTCGTACGTGGCCATGTCCATCTACAAGACTCTCATAGACGAAGACGTCGCCTATTCGCAAGAGCGACTGAACGAGCTTTTGCTGACACAGTGCCCCGAAGAAGCTGTCCGTCTGGCCATCTTGGAACGCTTGCAAAGGAAAAAGGACAGGACGCCCGCGGCCACGCCGGACGTGGCCGCATCCTCGTGGACCGGATGGATAGGCTCCCTGTGGGGAAAAAAGTAAAAAGAAGAGAAAAGAAGAAAAGAAGAAAAGAAGACAAGAAATTATATTCATAACGCTAGGCGTCGTTGCCAAACAGCTGCCGAGCACGGTTGATTTGCACACGCTTGTCCTCACCACCACTGACAATCCCCCATGTTGCGTCCCATGCCACGTCAAACACCTTGACGCCGTCGCCCGCCACGGGACGCCGCTTGCCCTCGCTGCCCTCCCGGTCCACCACGTAGACGGCCTCGCTCACTGACACCAGCGCAGCGCTGTCCGCCTTGGCATCCTCGTCCACCGTCTTGTGGCTGCTCCGGAGATCCCAGATTCGGCACGTGCCGTCGTGCGAGGCCGACACGAGCGAGTACTCATTGTCCGGCGACGGCGCCAGCGCAACCACCTTGTTGATGTGGCCCCGGAGCGTCATCACCGAGGTCATGGCCACCGACACCCGCGGATCCACCATGACAATGTTCCGCGCCGCGTTGCCCGCCGCCAGAAGCTTGGCCGTGGCCCCCGACCGCATCGCCGTCAGGGACAGCAACGCATTGGTCGTATTCACCGAGCTAACGACCTGGCCCGTCGTCAGATCGAGCGTCGACAGCGCGTGGTCTTGGCCGGCCGAATATGCCACCGATCGGTCGACGGGGTCAAACACAGCCGCCGAGGCTGCACCCTTGTGTGAGGCCACGAGGGCCAGGGCGCCCCGACGGGGGGTCTCGCTGCCCGCACCGGCCGTACGGCGCTTTTTGTGCACCGCTGCTGCGCCGGGAAGGAGTGCTTCGGGCGCGGCGGGCGATGCTGATTTGGAAATGGACCAGAGCCCAATGTGGCCATCTGCCGATGCCGACAGGACACGCTTCGAGGCCCCATCGACGGCGAGCGTGTCGACAGAGCCCTTGTGGCCGTAGAGCTCCATAACGGGCCGCAAAAGACGGACGGGTGCGTCCTGGTCTGTCATGGCGTCGGCGCCCGCCTCGGCCTCTTCGGCAATGGTGGCGTATTTCCAGATCCGCACGGTGCGGTCGAGGCCCGATGAGGCAATGTACGAGTCTGTGACGAAACGAGCAGCCTTGATGGCCGCCGTGTGGCCGCCCTGTGCCGCGCCGAGAGACGTCGTGGTCACGCTGCCGGCTGCGTTCCACAGACGCAGGAGGCCGTCGTAGGAGGCTGTCAGGAGCCGTCGGCCGGCGGCGGTGGTGTCGGGAGAAACATCGACGGAGCTGACCCAGTCGTCGTGCTGGAAACTGGCTTCGAAGACGGGCGGCACCAAGCTGCGGACGTACTGCAGCGTCACTGTGGACTCGGCCGAGATGCCATTGTCGCGGAGGTAGTCCTCGAGGGATGTTCGCAGGTACTGGCCGTCCACGAGAAAGTCAAACGGAATGGTTTGCTCGGTATTGAGCATCGTCTCCGAGTTGAGGATGCGTGACAGTCCATAACGACGGATATCTGCCGGCACCAGCAGCTGTCGCTTGGCCTCTGGCAGCTGGATGCCCTCCTCTGCTGTCGTAAAGACGACCTTGACCTGTGCTGCGTCTGGCGCAAAACTCGCCATTGTAATGCCGTTCATTTCGTTCCTCTGCACTCTCTTCGATGCCCTTTTTTTTTTCTTATCTTATCGAAAGACAGCCTTGTGCTCCATTTTTATCAAGTCCTCAGCCTTGCCTGTACCCTGAGACGTATCCAAGGTCCCTGATGGATCATCATTTATAAATGGAACGCGGTACCTCTTGGGGGTACCTGAGCATCTACTGTAGAGAATTGTTGAGCATGGTGTCTCTCGACGAAGCCAAGAGCCTGCTGGCGCAGCCACTGTATGTCTGCTTCTGGTGGCTGGGGAGGGGAGGGGCTAATGCAGAAAATACAGGCCAGATGACGTGCTGGAACGCGCGCAATCGGCGTATATCCCGTCGAATCGGTTCCAGTTGGAAAAGAATCGACAATATAAACAGCAATTTGGCGACATGTACTTTCTCCGGCTTGCCAAGCTGAGGCCCATTGTGGAGGACCTGGCCGAGGCAGCCTTTGGGAGCGTCAAAATTGGAGACGTAGAGGCACAAAAGGTGGATAAAGTGCTGGATGTTCGTCAAGGCGAGCTCTGTTTTGTGACGGGAACGGTCTATATGGACATGCCCTATAAGCCCAACGTGCTCGACGATGTGGCCAAAGATGTACGTGCCTCTTTATTGCTTTCTGATGGCTAAAAAAAATAGAAAATCCTCTCCAAACCGCCCGTCATCAAAAAATACATCCCTGAAGACGCCGATGATGTGCTGGCAGAAGGCCGTGGAAGCGTCTCCGTCATGCTCGAGGACGAGTCCGGCCGTATCCGTCTGGTGGGGAAGGCTTTGAAAGATGCTCTGCTCGTGACTGGCTGTATTCTTTCCGTCATGGGCACGGAAAACGAAAACGGCGAGCTCGAAGTCGTCGACATCCTCGTGCCCAATCTCCCACCACAGCCCGAGCGCTGGGCATCCACTCATTCCTCTTCTATGCCTCCTGGAGGCTTGTCACCGTCAAAAATTGCCATTGTCTCCGGCCTCGGCTTTGCCGGTCCCCATAGTCCCTCTGCCGTCCCATCGTCACTGCTGCTTGAATTCTTGCTCGGCGAGGCTCTCGGGCCCGAGGAACAGCGACAGGTCGCTTCCATCAGTCGTCTTATCATTGCCGGCGACTCGATTGAACCCGTGGTCAACAAGGAAGTAGAACCAGCCCAGAAAAAGTACGGTTACGACCGTAGAATGTACAACCCCGTGCCGAGCCAGCTCTTTGACGAGTTTCTCGCCGAGATCCTGCCCTCCATGCCCGTGACACTGATGCCCGGCACAAAGGACGCAGCCAATGTCAGCATGCCCCAGCAGCCCATCCACCCAGCCATGTTCCCAACAGCACGCGTCTTTGCGGCCAAGACGAACGAAAAGAAGGACATCGACTGGCTCGACTCCGTGACCAATCCATGGTCGGGAGAGGTGGCCGGGTGGCAATTCCTCGGCACAAGTGGCCAGAACATTGACGATATGCAGCGCTACCTCCAGACCGACGACCGTCTTGCCATGATGGAAGCAACCTGTCGCTGGCGGTGCTGTGCCCCTACAGCGCCCGATACGCTATGGAGCTACCCTTTCCAGGAAGAGGACCCCTTCATCCTCGACCAATGTCCACACGTCTACTTTGTAGGGTCACAGCCATCATTTACCACAAAAGTCATTCGTGGCCCACAGGGCCAATCTGTGCGTCTCGTGGCCGTGCCCGTCTTTGCCAAGACGCACCAGGTGGTCCTTGTCGACACAGAAACACTAGCTATTACATGCATCGAGTTGGGTTTAGGGAAAAAATAGGATTTTTTGACAAAAAGCACGAAATACCTACATACAATAAAAAAGATGTTAAAAAAGAAAGAAAGAAAGAAGGAAGGAAAAAAAGAAAAGAGGATCTCAATCTATTGGGTAGTAAGGCCTGAGAAGGGACACGAATGAGCAGGATGCGCGGTCGAAACTTTTAAAGTAACGACCAGCATCCTCCATCAGTCCCGCGGGAACTTGGCCAGGATCCTCGATAATGTCGATATTATCCTCATGGACATACCGCCGATCAACGTCGGGTCGGAAATAGGTATAAAACGGCCCCGGTGGAATGGATTCGTACACAGACACCATAATAGGGCCTGGCACTTCGTCTTCCTCGTTGCACTTCCAGCCATTAATGATGCCGATATGCCCATGCACCCGGTGGCGAAACACTTGGCCAATTTTATACTTGACATCCGGCGTCCGCGTCGACGGCGTATACGAAAAGTCTTTGAGCATGCGGCAATATTTGATAATGGCTTCGGGATGGAGGTTCTCATGGACTGTCTCCGTGACGCCCTTTGCCTTGCAAAAAGCCATGTGCTGCAGGTACAAGGGCACCACGTACTTTTCCACCAGCCAGGCGTCTTCTTTATGGTGGCTCTTGAGGGCATACAGCAGGTTCTTCATGACATCAAGCCACTTTTCATCGTCGACACGCGTCATCAAGAGCTGTGCCCAAGCAACAGCGTACCGCAAATGCTTTACCTTTGACCACTTGTATCCAGCAGTGAACCCCAGCGAATTGTAAATCTTCCTTCCACTGCGGTCCTCAAACTCTACTGTCCGCACACTATGCGCATCCGTCGTCTCCAGAAGCGCCGCCACGGCCAACACCACCTCCCGTGTCGCCATGGGGAAGAGATAGCTTTGCTGCTCCCCGTGCGTATGCATGGCCCTGTTAGCAGGCTGTTGCTGTTGAATCCTATCAATAGACGTGGCCTGGAGGTACTGAGGGGGGTCTATGATCAGGCGGTCCGTTTCGTTAAGGTTCGCGGGTGGTATTCGGATATGAGAGATAAAAGATGGCAGCGTAGGGGGGCCCTTATCGAGGGGCTGTGCCAGAAACTCGTCCATTTCCTTGCCAATACGCACCCGGTCAGCCAAAGTAAGTCGCTCGGAAGTTGGCCAGGGGGCCTGCGAAAAGTGGCCATCGAAAAGCTCTTTTCCATCCACGTCTCGGCCCGGGGACGCTAGAATAGTGGCGTAAAAGTCGTTTTCGTAGCGACAGCAAAAGGCAGAGAGAGAGTAACGCTGGGCAATAGACGCATACATGACAGCAGGAAGAATGCCCCGAGCCACACAGTGAGAGTTGGAGAGGATGTTTCCCAGCAAAAAGGAGCCGGCATCTTCACCATTGGTCCTCAGATGGAACCTGCCACGATAATGGCCCCGCATGGCATCCAAAATCAGACGCGTGCTCCGTAAGAGATCCGGGTGTCTCTCCGTACGGTCTAAATATCGCACTAACACCACATTATGGATCCAATTATCAAACTCCTCTTCCACCTCCTTATGAGCACATATTCTTATATTAAACAGAGAAAGAAAAACATACCTTGTTCATGTCATAGTCTGAATTGCGGAGGACAAACATGTCAAATGCGGCTACAGCACGGTCAATGTTCTGATACCCGGACGGATATTTCGACACACACAGCCACTCCCGAATGGCCAAATGCCGGTGTATCCCCGACAAGGCAGCATTGGCATAGTACAGGCGGGCCAGGGCATCGCCACCAGCGTCTTTGGGCATGGAAAGAGCTTCATTGTACTGCTCCAGAAGAAAGGCTTTGGCCTCTTCGCCCCGCTTGATAATGCCCTCCAATAGGCCCTGCGAGGCCGTCGGGTCTTTGAGGATCTGTTCGAAATCTGACCGTGTCTGTTCGTCATCCCGGCACCGCTTGAGCCAAACGGCCTTCCAATGACCATTGTTTGCCGGCACGGCCGTTTCCAACTCAAGACGCATGTCATCATTCCATATAAGAGAACCGTCCCTACAGAGAGTTATCCATCCGCCCAACGCACTGCAAACACTATATAAATGGCGGCAAACGCTCTGAATGCTCAAAAGGTCCTCCTTTGTGTCGACTGTCTTGAGGATTTCCAGCAGGAGCTCGTCCGGCAAGGTGTCCAGTTTGTTTCGCGCCATTTTTTTTGTGTTTTCCTTTTATTTTTTTACAAAAGAAGCATTATTTTGCTCAATCAAAAACGAGGAGAGTACTACGTAAAAAGGGTGCCCAAAATGACCTTGACAATCAAAGAAATTAAAAAAAGAAAGGCGTTCACCCGCATGATCAAACGGCATGGATGCCTCAGATTTAATCTTTCAATGCATCTCCGTTTGCTCAAATGTGCTACGACGTGCATAACGTCAGAATCTGACCTTTTATCACACAAAAAAAGGAAACAAAAGAAGCAAAAGAAAATGTATGCTCTATGAAGACAGCTTTTTGCGGCCTTTAGCCCGTCGTCGTGCAATCAGCTTGCGCCCACTTTTTGTCCGAATCCGGCTGAGGAACCCATTGCGTCGCTTCTGCACAAGCCGGGTTGCACCTGCCATTGTTGGACGGGGTCCACAACGGACCTGTGTCACCGCCATGGCTGGGCCCCGCGAAATGCTCTCGCGGCTGACTACATCAATCGCTGACTCAGCCGTCGGTGCTATGGCTGGTCGGAAGACGGCCTGTGGGCCCGTAATGGACGGCCGTAGTGTAGGGAGCACCGAGAAGGCCCTGTGCCTGTTAGTGGGCTGCGCACTGGCAGGAGAAGCCATACCGGGTCTGTGGCGCAGGCCGGAACACTACTCGCGACACCAGGCCAAACATGGGACGCGCCGCCAGCATTTTTGTTCGTCAATGTCGTCGTTGCAAAAACTGTGCTCTATTTTATTGGTCCGTTCTCCGATGCGGGTCTATATGCAGCTTAGGTAATCATTTCTATATCGTCTACTTATTCCTCTTGTAATCGACGATAAACTTCTGTAGAATATGATCGGAAATGCTTTGCGCTGTTTATCCATCTCGGAACGGCCCACGCACTCGGCTGAAGTATGTAAACGTAAATGTAGACAGGGTGTTCTTGGAAGGGAAAGTAGCCGTGCAAGTCTTCTTCAGCGTCACATTGCCATTGTCAATGTAAAGACAAATGCCTTTTGTTCTGCTGGGCTTTTGGCAATGAGATATGAATGGGGGAGGTTAAAAGTCAAAGGCCACTCTATGATCCATCAGTTACTTCAAACTTGTGGTCTGACATTGTAATATGGTACAGATGACGCCAGTGGTGCTCGGATTTTTTTGACCAGCTAGAACAGTTTATAAAGCTACGGGAACGATATCAGAATCAAAGGCAAAAAAAAAAACTTGTACTCCACTAGCTAGAGCTCCCCTCATAAACTGGCCTTCCGTAACGACCCATTTGTCGGAAGTGACATGCCCAGGGTAGTCTTCTACAGAAAAAAATAGAACTTGTAGTGCCATCAAAGCAAAAAATCTTTGATCGCTTTAATGGTTTTCCTCATCCTCTCATGATTCCTTTTCTCTTCCTTCTCTTTCTCTACAGGATGAGTATCCGACGCATCGACGGAACTCATCCGAGGGGGCTCCTTTTCAGCTACTTCAGGCTCACGAGGAGCATTCTCATTTTCATCAACCGTCCCGTTTACGGCGATTTTGTAAACTTCAAGCTTACCATCAACAACCGCTTGGATAGCTTTGTCAATTCCATCAATTATTAGACTGTATGATGATAAATCAAAAGGAGGAACAAATTCTTCGACACTACGGCGAACAAAAGGGTTGTCCACAAGATTTTTTTTCATCGTTTCAATCCCCCTTTTGTATGGCATAATGTCTTTGTTTTCGAAAAATACTTTTCCGGCTTCCTTCCGTTCTTTCTTATTGTCCTCTTTTTCGAAATCTTCTCTATACTTTTTGTAGAGATTTCCTTGATCAATGACGTGAAATCGCGCATATTTGGCTGCTGGAGACAACAATCGAAGGGTAATGTCGTCCCATGAGCAATGCTTGTGCATCGTAATTTTGGTGCTTGGAAGCTTATCCCATACATTTTTTGCCCATTCCTCGTTTGATAGCCCCTCCCCTTTGATCTTGAATAGCTCAGCCGAAAAATGATCCGGGTCTTCTAATAGCAAACACCCGACATAGACAGAGGATATACAATTACTAAGTGATGCTTCAAGAGCCTTTAACTGGAAGGTATTTTCATTAAATCCCGATTGAGAAATCTCGATGGAATACCTTATGTCGCCAGAACACATATCCTCAAGGATGATTTCATAAATATACACGAGACCATTGATTTCATCAATGTACGATGAGACAAAAACGTAGTTATTAAAGACCATGGTGCAAATATTTGATTTTTTCCGAGTAAAGGAGCTACCAGTACCTTTTTATATACACTTTTTTTCCGTATTACTTCCCAAAATCTTATGTCATATCAAGACTTTAGCTTATTTTTTGTTTTGTTTATTGGCTGAAACTTGCTTTCAAATAGTAAGAGTCATTGCAATGGAGGGTAGAGTGAACATGATGGAAGGATACATATAAATGTAAACTGAAGTGTATATAGAGAACTAGACATGAGACGTCGTCTTCAATAGATGACATGGAGTGGGGCTGGTCTAACCATCGCTCCGATAGGGAGTGATTCGTTGGAGAGCAATCAAGGAGCCGGAAATTTGTCAGATGTAGTGATTCGATTTAATCTGAGTACTTAAAACTGAGAAGAGGTCTAGTTCAGACGATACTGTAAGAATAAGTGTTCCGCCATCTCTGAAGCGATATTAATGATGAACCTCCGTACCACTTCTGGTCGGTGGCGTGAGAGAAACGAGGCTCAACAACAAGAACGTAGTTGATCTGAGGTATGGGTACTAACCCTACCTTACTAGTTCATAACATCCTCCAAGGTATGAAGTAATTCAAGTATTGCATACATATAAACACCATTTATTTACAACTTGAACACTAATTCACAAAGTATCATCAACTACAAGCAAATCTAGCCCCTATTAACTCAGAAAAGGTTACAGCAATTTGGATAACAAAATTTCCTTGGGTTGCGGGCATGGATTATAGTAGAAGTAAAGATATTTCGCATGGGGGAAATTCTTTCTTTGTTTTTCTGTATTATGGTACGAGACTTCTTCATTAGAGGACACAGAAACAGAAGTAAGTGTATCTTTGGATAGCAAAAGCGCTCCACACATTTCCTTCAAACATACTTTACCAATAGACACTTCAAGTTTAAATTCTTCCAAATGGCCCAGTTTTTGCAATTCTCTGTACATGACTGCTTCGTCTTTGAGCCTATAGATTTTTAAACGCAGTTTTGAAAGGCCTTCAAGCTGCCCAAAGCATTCAAAAATATTCATGCCAAAAATGCTGGTAGGTTCCACATAGTTTCTAATATTGCTGAGTACGAAATAAGATTCATTAATGGTTAGAGACGCCAGCTTTAGGGCTGTCTCACCGTTTCTACCAAAGAAAGCTAGGCGCAGGTTTTTGACGGAAAGGTCTTTTGCTTGGAAGCAAAGAGATTTGAGATTCTAGAGATTATTGATGGCCAAGAAGAGATTTTCCGAGTCGCCAAGTACCCAATCCATAAATGTAAGGTCCGTCAGATTGGGGCAAGCATAGAGGAGAGCTTTCAAATCCTCGCCTGGGATGCTAAGGCTGGCGATGGTGAGCTTCGTTATATTTTGGCAAAACCCGGCAATGACATTGATGTATCTAGTAGCTTCAGGCAGCTCATCATCCATCCTTTCTTCCCAAACGTACCATTTAATGGTAAGATTTGTAACGGGACTCTTGTCAAAAAGGTAAGCAAGTTTCTCTTTTGAGAGGTACGATTGGATCAATTCGACCTCTTGAATGTTGCCAGAGTTTTTTAAGGCCTCCTCTGCATCGAATTCCTCGTCCTCGATTCTGTCAAAAATGACTTTCTTGGTATTGCTTTTGATCAATCTATACGTGTTGTAAAAATCATCCTTAATAGTATTACCAAAGAACGCAATGAAAGCTTCATCTTTCTTTTCGCGCATTATGAAGTGTCAAAAAAGTATATTGAAATGAATGCCTTTACAAATGCAGAGAGCCCAAAAATAGGATTTTAATATGAGAGTTGGTATAGTAAGAAGCCTCACGAGCGTTTAAAAAGGCCTTATTAAAAGTCACTGATTTGTTCCCTTAAATAAGGATCTCAGTGTTTATTATGCTGGGAATACGATTTTGTCATGCCTTTTACATTTCATACATATTTGGCGCTACCATGATCCATTCAACATCCCTGTGCCCTCCAAATGATTCATGACTTAAATCGCATACCCTTTATAGCTCCTAGATGTGAAATGGTGCGTTTATTTATATAGAACTCGTTCTCTATTAGAAAAATGTATTTATCAAAACTGTTCATATTACAGTTTAACTATCTTTATCATCATCATCTTCTTCTTCTTCTTCATTTTCCTCATCCTCTTCTTCGAGGTCCTTCTTGCTTAAAAATGCAAAGTCATCGTCGTCTTCAATATGAGGGAAGTTTTTTCTGTGCTCCTCTACTTCCTCTTTTGAGACACTATCATCTGAGCACACATGTATACAGGTAATAGTTTCCTTGGAAGGAGACAGAGCAGCGCAAATCTTCTTCATAGACACACTACCATTTTTCACAAGAAGCTCGAAGCTCTTTAGATGGCTTAGTCCGAGCAGCATACCGTAGATGATGCTTCCATCCTGTAGTGTATGTATGCAAATGCTGAGCGCTGAGAGTGTTTCCAGGTTTTCAATGCAACCAAGTGTGTCCGAGCTGAAATGCTTGGGATTAGCAGAGGAGCTGCCATCTTCGTCTTCAATATACGGATCTTCAATGGTAAGAGACTCTAGCTTCAAAGGTGTCTTGCCATTACGGCCACACAGGGCAGTTCGGAGGGTTTTGGCAGAAAGATTCTCTGCTGTAAAGTGGATATTCTTGATATGCTTGAGCCTATTGATGGCCATGGGAAGACCCTCCGAGTCGTCAAACGCCCACTCATAAAATACGATAAGCTCAACGTTGGGGCATGCGTAGAAAAGAATCTTCAGATCCTCACCAGGAATACTGAGACTGCTAAGACAGAGCTCTGTGATATTTTCACAGAAGTCGGCAATGTCCTTGATGAAACGAATGGCTTTGGATGGGACATCTTTTGCCATTTTATCCACCGTAGACTTGTTAATGGAGATCTTTGTGATGGGGTTCTTGTCAAAAAGATAAGAAAGTGACTCTTTTGACGGAAATGATCCGAGGAAAACGACCTCTTGAATGCTGCCAGAGTTTTTGAAGGTTTCCTTTGCGTTCAGATGATGGTCCTCGACATCGTATAAGGTGAGTTTCTTGGTAGTGCTGGTAATCTCTTTACACGAATTGGCAATTTCTTCTTTGGTAGACCAGGGACTGGCTATAATATTCACTTTTTCTGCGGGCATTTTGGCTTTTTTATAATAATACGGCTAGTCTTAAGAATACAGGTAGGGATGATCAGTTCATTTTTTTAAAGACAGTCGCTCCATCTATTTATACCCGTCAAGAAACAAGCTTATACCTTATCGAAGGCAATCATTTAACCGCGTGAAGCCACCAATGGCATTGACTAAAATTGGGGAAGGTATAAGAGATGATTTTTTATGTCTATCTCTTGGGCGGGAGGGATAGGGATACCTAATCTATTTCGACATAGCCTGTTAAGACTTGCATAAGATATGATTGCATAGCCTTCTATATGATGCTATTTTTTCCTTCAGGCGGATTTACAGTTAGACCTTCTTGAAAATGATCAAGTCATAATGGTAAAAAAAGAAATTCCATTGCCTCATACCTTTAAAATCCATATCGCTCGTCCAATCGTCATAGATTTTGTCTTATCACCGACTTTGGTGCTTACATCTCCATGGGGTGACCAGGCAAGGACCTCGAGGCACTTTTTTCGAAAATGAGGTAAGAAAAGTGATTGTTAGTTCCTCAAAGATCAAGATAAAACAAGCGTAAGGAGGAGATGCCTTGTTTTTGTGTTCCCTTTCATTTTTCTATGGCCGCCATGCCTTCTAAATGATCCTATTGTTTACGTTGCCCCTTGGTGGTCTGGTTTTATTTCTAGTTTCCGTGAATTTTATCTTTCTTTTGGCTATTCTAGTCATTACTTCTTCGGTCTTTGGCTTGGATGGATATTGGCTGGGTCTTTTTATTTGGGAGGTGGCTCATGACATGGTCTTTCTCTTCAGCTTACCACCCCCAAAAATCAACGATAACTTCGGCTAAAGTAATGAAATGTCAGAAGTGCGAACTCATAATAAAAGACAAAAAGAAACGCGTTAAATCGATTGCTATTTCGATTGAAAATCCTCCTAGTTGTCGCTACGAAGATGTCCGACGGGTACATGACGCCGCGTGAGCACAGCCCCACCGGCGCGTCGCCACTGATCCTGGATCCGGAACCGGCCAAAACACCGGAAGAAAAGGAGTTTATTGAGATTTTGAGAAAAAG